>JAUKPS010125677.1:0-18526 GCA_032273165.1 Chlorellidium tetrabotrys
TTTACATTACATAAAATAAAATATCCGAAACCGAAGACTCATATTTGTGATTGATTAATAGATACATTTCCCCTTTTTCAGTTCTCAAAAGCAATTTCATAGGCAATACCATTCTCGACAAGCATCTCACTTGTGAGCAAGTTTTCTTCAACATAAGTAAGGTATCCGATGAGAATGTAACTGTTTTTATTTTCATAAAAAAAGCCTTTTGAAGGAAGGTTTAACATCTCAAAAGGCTTTTCTAGTTTTTTATTCTCTTTTTTAAGTTTTTCGGTAAATTGTTCTATATTTTCCAATAGGTGTCTATGTTCACCCTTAAAAACATCAAACTCTTCTTTTAACTCACTTATATTTTTTCTTAATTCTATATCTTTGTTTTCTTCAGACATTAAACATCTGCATCAGGATAAAACAATTTACTTGTAATTGGAACATCACGCTCTTGAATTTGTCCACAATGTTCACATTCAAACTCATAATTCAAGTCAATACCTGGTTCAATTTGTCTATTGTACTCTCTAAAGAATAAAGAATCTTTTGTTGGCATAGCAGAAATAAATTTATTGATATAAGTTTTATCTCTGTTTCCATTCACTTCCATAATTTGAAGTAGGTATCTTTCAGTAATCAATCTGCTTACTCTAGAGTTTCCTGTTTTCTTTTCCATGGCTTTGCTCAACCTCTTCTCATCAGATCCTCTTAGAAGTCTGAATTTGATGTTGATTTTTGTCACAGGAAGAACTACTGAATAGAATCCTTCAGAATCTGGAATTTCAGTAATTTCTCTAGATTTTAATAAGCTCAAATCAACAGTTGGTTCAAAATCGTTTGCACAAGACTCACATCTAACTTTTCCTGGCTTATAATCGTCTCCAAGACCAGTTCTTCTTGCCTCAATAAGAACATAATTTCTGTCGCCAGAAAGCATGTCATCGGGTCTCAAGTCTTTGTCTTTAATTACAGCTTCCAATAGAACGTCCAAAACCTTACCACTCTTGATCAAGTCTGAAGAGAAAAGGATGTTATCTTCCTCAGCAGTCATATACTTAATTTCTACTGTAGATTTTTTGTTTGGGTAAAATAACCCCTGAGAAGGAAGGTCAATTTTTTCTGTAGGAATAATAAACTCATCATTGTTAACGAATTCTTCAGGAATACCATATCCTTGTGCAACCGTCTTTTTATCATCTCCCGCTGATGTATTTCTGTTAGGATTATTGCCAACGGTGATTTTTTCATTTTCTTCCATAGATATCTATTTTAATTTTTAGATAAATATAGAACGAAAAAAAAATAAAGTAAATAGAAATTTTATATTGCAGAACCTAGAGACGGAAGTACTGATGATTTTGATTCTCCGCCTTTTTGCGTCTTCATCATTTCCAATTCTTTTTTCTCAAGCTCTTTTGCCATAACTTCGTAATCCTTCCTAGTCTTTTTTATCTTATCTAAGCTTTTTTCTTTGGCGCCCAAAATTTTATCTTCCGCAGGAACTTCTGCATTTTTAGCTGCTCTTTCTGGATTTATATATGATTTACCATCTACCTTTATTGATGTTGGAGAACTACTTCTAGCTTGTTTTTTTACATTTAAAAGTTTATTTCCAGTTTTTACATCAGACTCTGTTTCATCTTCTAGATTTGTCAAATATTCTAATGTATCAGCAACTTGAGCTTGCATATCTTTTATGGCATCACCAGCAGGATTAGCCATATCAGCCTCAAACAATCTTTCCACTTGTTCTCTTATGATATATCTTAAACTTTTTTTCATAAACCTATTTGTTTTTTTATGCTATCTTTTACTTCTTCGTATTTTTTTGCAAGGTCACTTTCCCAAACTCTAGTTAAAACATAACCCCTTCCATTAGCAAGAGTATCTTTAAACTCATCGTTTTTTACATTTCTTTTCTGCATCGAATTCAAATCACCTTCTGTATACACATCAGGATTTGCATGAAAGTAATCCCCATCAACTTCGATAAGCAAGTTTGCCTGAGGAACATAGAAGTCGTAAATCTTAGATCCAACAACTTTTTGCGGTTCAAACTCAACTTGCAATTCAGTTAAGATTTGATTCATTTCCCTCTCTGGTTTTGTCATTTTTGTTGACATCTTAGAGGCTTTATTTTTCAAATCTTGGCTTGACCCAAAAGGGCTTCTAGCTTTTTTCTTTGCCTTACTCAATTCCTTACCTGCTGCTTTCTTAAAATTTATCTTCTTCATCTAAAATTCTTCTTTTAATAAATATTCAAATTTTTAATAAAATTCTTTCAAAATATAGGGAATAAAAAAGTTTTAAGGATATGTATAATAACAGAATTGAATTTTTTGAAACTACTGGATTACTTTTGTCTTCTAAAAAACCAATAAAAATGAAAAACTTTTAAAATTTTTTTTATGAACGAACAGCCTATAGATTTCTATCTAAATCATAACTGCATTGAAATAGTGGACAAATTAGAAAGTATTAGCCACAAATTGCATAAGATTGCAAATGAATTCAAGAAAGCTGAAATCATTCTTGAGGAGGACAGAAAGACAGAGATGTTTCAAAAAATTAAAGTAGATGTCAGGATTAGAAAATAATGGATGGAACGAATGGTCCAAATATGTTCTAAAAGAACTAGAAAAACTTGGGGAAATATGTGATTCTTTAGCCGATGAAATTAACGGCTTAAATGTTGAGTTAACTAAAATATCTGGTATCAAACACGCTATTAATGACCTTAAGGATTGGAAAACAAGCGTTGAGGAAGCTACAAACCTTAATGACCTACAAAGTCTAAAAGCTTTTTATATAAACAATAAAGACGTTCAGCAGTCGCTAGACTCAATCAAAGAAACTCTTAAAAAATACGAAGAACAACTAGACGACTACAAAAAGTTTAAAACAAAAGTATATGCTATTGCTGGTGTTTTATCTTTCTTGTTGGCAACTGGATTGACAGTAATGAGAATTTTCTATTAATTTCTCATTTTTTCTCTAGCTAAAGCATCAACTTTTTTTGCAAACGGATTTGATCTGCGCTTTACTTTCTTAAATTTAATATTATATTGATTCTTTTGCCCAATTAGCAAATTCCAATAATCTTGATTTACAACATCTTCTCCTTTTGAGTTTTTCCAACCATTCTTTTTCCACTTATCAATCCATCCATCTTCAAAGGCGTTTACAATATAAGCACTATCACAATTTATCGTCAGGCAATTATCTTCAATGTTAAAGAAACCCTTTTCAGACATCGAATCTACTGACTTTATTATAGCCAGCATTTCCGTTCTGTTATTTGTTGTGTTTGGTTCAAATGCAGAATCCGTGAAGAGAATAACACCTTGTTCGTCTGTTACTATAAATGCCCACCCACCATTCGTTGTGGCAGAGGAAGCAGAACCTTGGTCGCAAGATCCATCTGTATATACATTGTAAATCATATTTCCACTCTCTTAAATTGTGTGTTTCTAGCAAAGTTAATAAATCCACCATCGTTCTTCTCAAATTTGGCTACATATACACCATTTGCTATCATCTCTGGCTTTATTTTCTTTGCCAAAGGATCAAAAACTCTCAAAGTCGTACTATTTACACCATCACCAACACGAAGCGTCAAATACTCCTTTCCTGTTTTTGATATCATTGTAGTAAACTCTTCTAAAACAAAGAAATACCATCCTTCGTCTTCAAAGTTTATGATATTGTCTAATGGTTTTTTAGCTTTCAAATTTATTGTGGTCTTAATTTTTAACATAAATTTGATTTTCTCTAAATCAAAATTACAAACCTCAATAAACTCATCTCTCTTTTGAGATTCAGTTGTTTTTAGGTGATGACCAATATCATCAGTTTTAATATCAAACTCTTTGGAGCTCATATCAAAAAGAGACATTTGGTTGGCAATAACAACTTTCTTTTTCTTCTTCTCTCTTAATGCTATTAAGTATTCTCTAGACTCAGACCATTCATCAAAAACACCTGCCTTAATGCAAGACTCAAAAGCCTTCTTGTTAAACTTTGAGAAAGGTAAATCATAAAACTCGGAAACACTTATGCTCTGAAGATTTTTATTCTTTTTAGCCATCAACTCAACCAACTCTTGATAGGCTATATCACCTAAACCATTAATCCCTGAGAATCCCATAGATATTTCTTTTTCACCAGTTACTGTCCATGTCCAACCTGATTTTCTAGATGGGGGTGATATGACAATACCCTTAGACATTGCCGATGCAATTGCTGATGCGAGCCAAGATTGTTCTTTTTCTTTTCCACCACTTGTCTTAGGGTGATTTAGAAGTGCTGTGTAAAACTCAGTTGGGTGATAATGTTTCAGATAAAGTGTTTGCATTGCGAGATAAGCATACGCCGTTGAATGCGACTTGTTGAATGAATATCCCAAATACTTGATTACCCAATCTTTAATCACATCAACCTCGTCTGCTTTATACCCATTCTTTACAGCTCCATCAATAAATTTATTCCAATACTTTTCAAACTCTATATAATTATCTTGCTCTTTTTTATTCAGTGTTTCACCTGAAGATTTTTTCATAATGGCAGAACTCGCCTTGTCCATGTATCGACGAAGCATATCACCCTCTCCCAAACTCATTCCTCCGACTTTATTTGCCAAGAACATCAGTTGCTCCTGATAAATTAATACTCCGTTTGTTTCTCTCAAAATAGTTTCGAGAGCAGGATGAACATACTTAATGTTTTCAGGATTAAACTTGTTCTTAATAAACTCTTCGTGAGCACCAATACCCATAGGTCCTGGTCTATATAAGGCATTGGCCGCTGTAAGCTCTGAAAAGCTCTCTGTTGCCATACCTCTAATCAAAGCGTTCATTCCTGGACTTTCAAACTGAAAAATACCATGATTCAAACCAAGTCTTAATTCAATAAAGAGATTTTCATCATTCAAGTTTACATTTCGAACTTTGTCCGTAATGTCATGTCCATGCTTATCTTTTACAATCTTTATGGTATCTTCAATTACATTGAGAGTTTCAAGCTTTAACCTATCAAGTTTCAATATGTTTAGCTCTGACAAATCTTTACCACTCTTATCAGCTTCTTGAAATGCTGTTACAATACTTTTATTTGAGGCGATAATGTTTGTTGGTAAATATTCCCAACAAGGACCAGGTGTAATTACAATACCTGCTGCGTGCTGACCAATACCTCTAATTTGACCTTGCAACATTAATGTTTGGTCTAATATTTTTCTGTTATCTTTATCTGTCAGCCATCTCCTTACCCTGTCTGAACACGCAGGGTCATTAGGCCATTTTTCAAACCAATCACCTAATGAATACTCAACCCGATCAAAGTTTGGCATTTCTTTAGTAACTGCGTGAACATCTGATTCAAAACCTGTTTCTTCGTCTCCGAAGTGAGCCCTAACAACATCTTTAAGACAGCCTTTTTCGTTAAATGTGGAAAATGTGGAAACACTCAAAACACGATTCTTTCCATATTTCTCATACAAGAAATTATTTGTCACATCATCCGTCCCTTTCATAAAGTCCACATCGATATCGGGGAGACCTTTACGAGTTGGATTTAGGAATCTCTCAAAATACAAATCAAATCGTATAGGATCAATGTCAGTAATCTCTAAACACCAAGAAAGCAGACAACCGCCTGCTGAACCTCTGGATGGACCGATGTTATATCCTTTCTTCCTATAATCCCTAATCAACTCCCAATACACCATAAAGTAATCAAGAGTATTTTTTTCTCTAATTACCTCCAGCTCATACGTTAATCTATCGTGATATTCTTTTTCTTTTTCAGGTGTAATTTCAACAATGTTATTTTCCTTATACTTGATTAGTTTTTGCTTTAACTTTCCAAAAGCAAGTCTAGTAATAATTTCTTCTGTGCTATCAGTTTTGAAATAGTCCAACACATCAGTGGTTACTTCATATCTTGGAAACTTTTCAGTTTTTGTATCAAATTCGTAGTTTAGCTTTTCAGCAACCTTTAGGGTATTATTCAAGCATAAGTCAACAAATGAATCTGGATAATTAAAACCAAATTTTTTATTGAAAATATGAAAATCATCTACGTTTGCATAATAAAGATTTCTCGTATTAAGCTTAAATGAATTTCCTAGTTTTGATTTTTGATTAATTGCGATAAGGGTATCTTGCAATTCTGCATCTTCCTTAAAAGCATAGTGAACATCATTCGTAAGTATAGGCATAAGGCTATACTTTTTAATCATTCTCAAAAGCCATCTATTGTAAATCTTTTGACCATCATATTCATTAAATTGTAATTCAGCAACCAAGTTATCACCAAACTCTCTCATAAGCCCTTTTAGGTACTCCTCAGCCTCTGTCTCTCTACCTTCTAATACCAACTTGGACATATGACTAACTGCGCAAGACGTTGTAAGAAACAACCCTTGTTTGTGTTCAAATAACCAATCTGTCTTAATCCTACCTCTTTTGTAAAAACCCTCATCATAAGAACGATATGCCAATCTATTTATATTGACAAAACCTTCTTGGTTCATAACAAATATAGATTGGTGGGAATTTCCCCCTTCATACTTCTTTTCCTCGAACTCACCTTGCTTATCGTTTACATAAGCCTCCATTCCCATAATAGATTTTACACCACCTGCTTTACATTTCTTAAACAATTCATAAGTACCCGAAAGAGTTCCGTGATCAGTTACAGCAATTGCAGGGTGGTTATATTCTTTGGCCAACTTTACATAATTATCAATACTACCACAACCATCCAATATGGAATGGAACGTGTGGAGGTGAAGATGAACCATCGGTCTCTTTCTCCTATCCTCTTCTTTGATAACATTACCCAACTCATACTTTCGTTCTTCAAAAGTATCCATAGCCTTATGTAGGCTGCCTTTAGCCACCTCTGTTAAGTCATCTTTATATATGTGTTGCTTACCGCAATTGCAGTTTTTACTATTACAGACTTCACTCATACTGGCAAATATACAAAAAAAAAGTGACTAGGAGTAGTCACTTTCATAATCTTGTTTTGTTTTTAAGATTTTTCTAGAAATATTTGGTATTAGCTCATTCTTCAGTAGGGCTAATTTTTTTCTTGCCCTCTTGCCTTTATACTTAGTCTTTTTATGTCCCAAGAAAGCATTTATATCACTTTCTATTTCATCAAGAATAGCTTTCAACTCAGCAAAATCTTTTTTAATTTTGTGAGTGTCATTTACATTTAGCCAACCTGGATATTTTTCCATTATTCTTCTGTTTTATCTTCTGAATCTTCGTTTATAATTTCGTTTATATCTTCTATAACCTCTTCTTCATTCAATTCAACTTCTTCTATAAATTCTTCGTTTACAATATCCATTTTTTCAACATCAAAGCCAGACACTTTATTTCCACTCATCATTTCTTCTAAGTGCTTAAACATACTATTTGTTCTGTCAATCACCATTCCACTTCTTTCAAACAAAGTATTTTTAGTTTTAATCTCTTGGAATTTTTTCTCGTTCTCATCTCTCTCCTCTTTCTTTGTATCGTCCAAGCTAGTCTGAATATTCTCAATCATCTTTTGAATTTTGTAATTCAATTTTTTATTTTGGTGAAGTAGTTTATTTTCACTTTCTTCTCTTTCAGCCAAAGTTGGAGCATCCTCTGTATCACCAAGCAAGTCTAATAATAAATCGTCAGCGTTTCTGTCTGATTCAGCCAAAACTCTTTTTATCTTTACTATTCTATTCTCTGCCAATGGAAGTTCTTCAGCACCACCTGCTTCAGGTGCAGCACCTGCTTCAGCTCCCGCTTCAGCTCCGCCACCTCCAGTGTCCATTCCACCAAGTTGACTTCCAAGTTCCATATTACCCATTCCACCTGCGGCTCCGCCACCGCCGCCACCGCCTGCTGCAGATTCTTCCCCTGAAGTGGCTGCACCTGCAGGGGCTGCACCTGGAAGTTCGTATCTATCATCAAGTTCTTTAAACAATCCAATTTTCTTGTATGTCTCAACCGATGCATCGTTTTCAGCAAATATTTTCTTCTCAAATTTATTCTGTTTCAGTATGAGTTTAATTTCAGCCTTGGAGAATCCAAGAACATTTTCCATCGCCCAAGTATATGAAACAGGAGAGTTTGATTCAGAAGAATACATTTCTTTAAACACTTCCATTCTCGCTTTCATTGTTTCCAATTTCAACAACTCTTGCTGAGTGGAAGGGTTTGTAAGAGTTAATGTAAAGTTGTCAATTTCATCTTTCAATCCTGAGAAGAAAAGGTGAATATTTGCAATTCTTCTAAGCTCCAACAAGATAACTTCTTGGATTGAGTTTATTGTTCTAGAGAATCTTAAATCTGCTTGAGAAAGAGTTGATCCCCCTGGTAAGTTCTCTGCATAGTTCAAATATGCCTTAGGAACTTGAAGAGATGCAAAAAGTTTATTTTGAAGGTATTCGATATCTTGAATATCACCCATATTAGATGCACCTGGCAATGTATCAATCTTTGAAGATTTATCACCCCTAATAGGAATGAAGTAATCTTCTGTGATATTCATTGGATCATACTTTAGGTTATATTGACCATTTCTAGAATCGACCACAGGTTGTTTCTTGATTTGGTTTTGGATTTTCATCATGTACCCTTGTACATCTTGATCACCTAAGTTACCAACCTCAATATAAAAAACTCTTCTTTCTGGCGCTCTTGTGATACGATAAACCAACATGGAATCTTCCGCCAACTGCAATTGTTTCCAAAGCTTTCTGGCAGGATCCAATATAGAACGTCCATAAGGCAATTTCTTTGTATCCTCCAACATTCTGAAGTGAGCAACTTGCCAATCTTCAAAATACATACCCATTGTTTCCCAACGGAATCTTACACTTTCAGGATTTCCATCATAAGCCTCTTCTCTGTGAATTTCTTCAACAGGTAAAGAAAGAAAGTTATAAATACCTTCTGTTTTATCAATTTCTAAAAATACAAAATAATCTCCGTATTTAACTAAATCACGAATCCAAAGCTTAAGATTGTAATCAACATTGATTCTGTTCCCAAATAAATCTTTTAAAATTTCTTTTACTCTAGAATTTTCTGAATAAATTTCAAGAATGTTACCTTTTTCACTTCTCGTAAGACACTCATCTCTGATGATGTTAAGCGCCGCTGCAATTTCAGGTGACATATCCATCGCCCTAAAATCTTGGTATGCACTAAGCCTATCTGTATCAAAATATATTGATCTCGTGTAGAGGTTGTGTGCGATTTTATTAACCTGCCAATCTAAAAACTGCTGTTGCATTTCTTCAATCGGACTTTCACTATTGACTAAACCATCTGCTTTATTTGGAGCAAATTGTGCAGAAGCAGACGCTGTAGGGGTTTTCTTTTTCCCTCCATTTATCGCATCCACAACTCCTTGAAATATACTTTGTGGTTTTTTATCTTCAGCCATTTTATCTATTTTTTTAAATATAAGTAATTATGTTGTCAAAATCAACTTTTTAAGGTTTTAGAAGCCAATCTAAATCATCATCATCTGATTGCGTGAAAGATGAGCCCATAAACAAGCCACTTCCGCCATCGGGCACTTCAATATCTTTTCTGCCACCATTTCCGTTATGCTCTATTTTACCCATCATATTATTTGAGCTAAATGATATAGCACCAAGCATTGATTTATAAAGACCATCTGTTGCAATGATATTATTGTATTCATTATCTCTTACATATAGCGCCAATCCTAATGCGAATATCAAGTCATCATGAAATCCTGGCTCGTGCTGAGGCTTATTGTTAATCATAACAAATGTTGAAAATTCAGCAGTAAGTCGTGGGGAATGTAAAATCAGATTGTTTTCTCTCATGTGTTGTATCATAGAGGCGACGATAAGAGGTCTTGTTTTCATTGTTGTTTGAAATCCTGGAATTTCAGTTCCTTCATTAATCTTATAATCGAAAGGTCTAACGTGAATGTCTTGGACATTTTTAGAGAAGAACATTTTCTTATACTGTAATTGATCTCTTAGTGTTAAAGCGACGTGCAAACCGAAAGAGTTACATTCGACAACTAAATATGCATTATTATAAGCTCTTCCTACCCAATCAATTAAAAATGGAAATAAATCCACTCCAATCTTATCTCTATATTCTGCAACTTGCTCTAATGTTTCAGCGTCCAAAACTTGAATTGTGGAAAAATCTTTTCCGTCTCCACGGGCAACGTCAGCTCCAATAATATAATTTTTTCCCTCTTCAGGTCTTTTCCAAGCTTGGAAAACAGTTTCATCCATAATAAAACTTCCTGACTCAGGCGTTCCCTTAAGATTAAAATCGTATTTAATATAAAAGTTTGGCTTTTGTTCTCTTACTCTCTTTTCATATTTGTCTATGAGTTGCTGTTCAATCACAAGGTATTTTGAACCCTCGAATGACAAGTCAAGCTCTTGCGCAATCTTAACACTATCATAACTCATTCTTCTACACTGCTCTTCATACCAAGGACTCCAAGGAAACTCTTCTCCGTTGATATTTGTGTTTATTTGCAACCCTACGGATGATTGAGGGTTTTGTGTCCAATGCACAGTTAAAGGAATAAAATCATTCTTTTTATTGGTCGTTCCTACCCAAGTTTTGTGATATAAATTCCCTGTTCCGTTTGGAGTTGAAATCATTATACATTTACCTTTTGTAGCAGAAAGTGCCATACCAGCCGCCATCCAAATTGCTTCAGCATCTTTGATAAAGGCAGTCTCATCAAGAACAAGCATTGTTAAAGATTCTCCACGACCTGCATTCGGACTACTTGCTTTTGCTTCAACCCAAGACTTATTAGAGAATTCTAATTTTGTTTGATTGTTTGTCACTATAGATTCAGGCTGAAGCCACGAAGGAGTGTGTTCGACAAACTGTTTAACAGTCGCTAAAAATCTTTTAGCTCCTGCTCCATCATTCGCAATAATTAATATCTTTTCATCGTATCTAAACATTAATCTCCAAGCGACATAACCTGCCGTAATTACAGATAAACCTGTTTGTCTTGATTTAAGTATTATTGAGTTTTGGTTTTTGTGAAAAATATCAACGCACTTTTCTTGATATTCAAAACACTTCATTTTTTTAACGCTTTTCGCAATAGCGTCAAAGACATAACCGTAATTGTTAAAATAATAAACAGGGCTTTTTGCGCACTTTATACGCTCTTGTAATATATGTTCTGCAGTCATTGACTATAAGCTTTCTTTGATAAATAGCTTATAATTATTTATTTTCTATTTAGAGGCCTATGTATATGTTCGTATCTATTGGCGGTATCACATTAACAATATCAGACATATAAATCACACCTGTGCTATTATTTTTTGTATATAATTGATAAGTCCCATATGTATCTGCAGACCAAGAAAATGTAAAAATACCTCTAGCGCCATCCGTCAAAGAGTAAGAAATATCTCCCCCAGGGTAAACGGAATTGTTTATATATAAGGCGTAATCAAAAGTTGCGCCAACTACAGGATTGTTATCTACATCTAAAGATAAAATCTGCTCATAAATCATTTCTCCAATATCTGCCATAATTTTTATTTATTCATAATATCCACCAACCATAACATTTCCTTTAAACACCTGCCCTGCAGTATTTGTCGCTACGGGTATTTTTACAATAATGTGACAATATGTTCCCGCCTCAACCATAAGAGGTGTTCCAAACAAAGTATTTATACTTCTATCTGCCATACCACCAGATGTTGTTCCTATAGGAAATGTCATATTACCCAAAGATAATCTCCTAGCGCCTCTTGTTCCTGCTGTTGATGAATCTGCTGTTGCTAAATCAATTGCTGTTCCGCCAACCCCTATAGACCACTGTAGATTTGTTGCCGTCGTAGCTATGGTTGCACCAGATAAATATGACATAATGTTTACGTCAGTTATTACAAATGTTTTAGACGGTGATGATGCTGATCCTATTGGATTTTGGTATGCGAATAATATATAATCAGTTTCAGATTGTGCGACACCTGAGAAAGCAAAATCTCCACCTAATGTTGGATACGCCGCAATTGTATTTGAAAAATTTACAGTCGGAATAAATATTGACGGAGCTGTGTTATTTATTATGTTTGCACTAGTTGTCCCACTAGCGTTAGCTGCCTGACCGTTTATAGTTGATATGCTTGACTGACCATTTGTTACCATACTATACGACCATTTCTTACCAAGCTTCATGTCTGCTTGTGAAATCTCGACGCTTTGAACGCTAAAACTAATAGGGTTGGCTACAGAACCTGAATTATAATTTCTTAATAATAAAGGTAGTGAGTTAGATGATGTTGATGATGCTGAAAATACCGTAGTTGTTAATATTCTACCGAGCAATATATTGTTTGCCCAAAATTCAACATCTCGATCTCCTGCTACAATAGTGTAGTGCGTATACTGATTTGCAATTGGTGTATATAAATTAGATGTAAATCTAGTTTGACCAGCGTAGTTTACAACTCCTAATAATGAACTACCACTTGTAGTGAAATAAATCCCGTCTGTTGTAGATGCCGATGAAACTGCATATCCTAAACCAAATTCAGTCACGCTATTTGCTTGTAGTGAGTTTGAAAATGATGCGTTTATATCAAAATATAAAGGATAAGATTGTGTAATTGCAAAAGTTCTGAATGTTTGAACTCTTGAAGACGTTGATACACTTTGACCTACACTAGAATTTAAAACCAATCCACTTAATACTGGTGTTACTGTTTGACCAGATTGTGTTATTTGATATTTATTATTATTTAAAACAGAATAATTAAAAGTATCTTGCCAAATAACATTATCCACACCAACTCTCAACCTATAATCTTGAGAAGCATCAAAAGGTCTTAAAAGCGCAGAGCCTGTCGCACTACCTTCATCAACTTCGCAGACAGCAGTAACATACCCAGTCTTTGCAAGAACGGATGATGTATTTACATTGAGCGTACTAGCAGAGCTGACCTCTACTACATTGGTCGATATTGCACTTTTTATTTTTAAATCCATTATTCAAAATATCCATTCACCATTACTATACCTCTGATGATTTCAGTTGCTGTGGCTGTAGCAATTGGCATCTTAAGAATGATATGACAATAAGAACCAGCCTCAACCATAAGTGGTGTAGATAATTTAACATCTACCGTAGGGTTGGCCATAGCTCCAACTGCTGTACCAACAGGCATTGTTTGAACTCCTAAAGGTAATCTTCTAGCGGCTCTCGTCCCAGCCGTTGTTGAATCTGATGTTGTTAAAGCCACAGCAGTACCACCAACTGCAATTGACCATTGAAGAACTGTTGCTGTTGTTGCTACAGCCGCCACTGTATTAAAGGTATCTATTTTTACACCCGTGATTACCAATGTTTTTCCAGGTATTGCTGATGTGCCCGCTGGATTTAAATATACAAATAAAGCATAATCCGTTTCCGAACCTGCTACAGCTAAAAACTGAAACTGACCGCCTAATGTTGCATAACCAGCTGTCGTATTAGATAGAGAAGCTGAAACTGGAGATGCACTGTTTGCTAAATTGGCAGTAAATGCAGCCGTTTGACCATCTGGAGCGCTTATGCTAGATTGTCCGTTTGTAACCATATTATATGACCAATCCTTTGTCATATCCATATCTGCTTGGGTTACACCAAATGTAGCTATGTTCATTTGAATGGCAGATGCGACAACACCTGAGTTATACGCTCTAAAAAGAAGTGGCAGTGCATTTGATTGCGCCAAACTTCCAAGACCTATAGGGCGTGAAATTCTTCCGCATATATCTCCATCAATCCAAAAACTAACTGAATCTTGACTCATATTCAATGAGAAGGCGTATACCTTATTGATAACAGGAGTAAATGGAATCGCTACTGTTTGTTCAGCACCATTCGAGTTTATTACACCAATCAATTGTCCTCCAACAACTCTGAAGAATATACCATCTGTTGGAGCTGTTGTTGTAGTTGCATATCCAAAACCAAACTCAAAAACACTATTTGCTTGAAATGTGTTTGAAAATTTAGCTTTCATATCCAAATAAACAGGATAAGTGTTGAATAAAGAGAAAGTTCTAAAAGTTTGAAACCTAGCAACTGCAGCTGACGCCAGCGAGTTACCTGCGTTCAAGTTTAAAAATCCACCAGCAAGTGTTATTGTCATCGTAGATGTCACGCCAATGTATTTACTAGTATTAAAAGTTGTGTGACTAAAAGTATCTTGCCAAAGAACTTTATCTAGACCAACCCTAAGTCTGTAATCTTGCGAAGAATCTAAAGGTCTTTGAAGTCTTACCCCTGTAATTATACCGTCATCAACTTCGGAAACAACATTTACATACCCAGCTCCACTTAGAACTGTTGGTAAATTCACCTTTAGATTATTACTAGAATCTACTTCTGCGCCATTTCCTGAGGTCGCCCCTTTGATTATCAAACTCATATTTTATGTTTTTATATTAATAAATATATTTAATTTATTATTTTGTAATTTATATAATAAGCTCCCCATGTTCCATTTGGAGCAACTGCGTTTATTGTAAACCCAACGTTTGGATTGATATCTGATTCTGTTAATTTTATATTTTCTAGCAAGAAATCTGTCTGATCATGATTTGGCGATGATATAGATGTGTAGAAAACATTGGAATTAAATGAAATATTTGAATTTGTCACCGCCGTTGATGCGTCGTAGGTTTCACCGCTAATTGGTGCACCAAAATTCAATATGGTCGTTCCTGTTAAATTATGAGTCATCCCATCTGCACTACCATAATAAGTTGTGGCTGATATGCTTGTGGCTGTTAAGCCAGCTGTGAATGTTGTTGGGCCATTAATAGTCCCGCCTGTGAAATTACTAGGGGGTAATCCAAAATATGTCGTTGCAGATATTGATGTAGCCGTTAAACCATTAGTGAATGTTGTTAGACCAGCAACAGTTCCTCCTGTAAAAGTAGTATTAGGCAGGCCATAATAAGTTGTGGCTGATATTGATGTAGCTGTTAAACCATTAGTGAATGTCGTTAGACCAGCGACAGTTCCTCCTGTAAAAGTAGTATTAGGCAGGCCATAATAAGTTGTGGCTGATATACTTGTGGCAAACAATGTGTTACCAGTTATTGCACCCGATACTTTAACACTTGTTAATCCTGTCAAATCAGAACTCCAATTTGACTTACCATCTGAAGTTTTAGATACTAATACTTTATCAATGCCCTCAGTGCCATCTATTAGCTGTACTGAATAATTCTTTCCTACTCCAGAATCGCCAATTGCTTCAAATTTTCCACCAATCCATATTTGACCAATAGATGGTGTGTCTACATATTCAGCACGACCATAAACTCCAATACCAGTTCCAACCCCATCAGTTGAATTTAGACCATATACACCAGCATATCCGAGGAATGCATTACCCACCATACCATGGTTATTATTACCAGTACTTCTAACACCATATTCGCCAATTGTCGTACCAAGCACCACTAATCTAGCATTATATCCATCAGGCGAATTACCAATACCAACTTTACCATTATTATCAATAACAAATGGTGTACCATCAGGATTTGTTGAATCTTCAACAACAAAAGCATTACCGCTACCTCCCTGAGTAATTCTTAGCATGTCAGTAGAAGTGTTTCCGCTAATCCAATTTACTCCAGTTCCACCAGTAACAACTAAATTATTCAAATTAGCAGTTGTGACTAAAAGCGTATTTCCGCTAATCAGATTAAATTTTGTTCCACCACTAACAACCAAGTTGTTCAAATTGGCGGTTGTTGCAAAAAGTGTGTTCCCAGTAATTGAATTCAATGATGTTCCGCCACTAACAACTAAACTATTTAAATTAGCAGTTGTGGCGAAAAGCGTATTCCCGCTTAAATTACCCTCAGATATTATATTGTCTACTATTAAACTCATATCTTATAAATTTTAAGATTCCCCTATTCCTATTGTCATCCAATCAACATTTTCAGTAAATATTGTGTTGGCATTTGCGTTTATTACAAAACCTGTTGTAGACTTTGATTCATATGTGAATGTTCTGTTCACTGCGCCAATAATATTAATTGAATAGTTTGTATTTGGGTAGACTGTTGAGAATGTTACAGTGTATTTTTTAGGACTTCCCGCAAAAGAAGCACCTGGTATTGTTCCTGCCTTTGTCTTTAAACCAATTGTTGTTGTTATTGCTGAACCATCAACAGATGTTCCTGTTAGAACATTTGATCCATAAGTAAACCCTGTGATTGCTTTTTTGTATCCCAAATCATTTATACCAACAGCTATTGGATTTCCCGCAATGGTTGGCTCTGCACTAATCTTAATCAAACCTTTTGAAGATGTTGTAGCAGTACTAATCCACTCATCCAATGTTCCGCTTACATTTGCATATGGAATAGCATTAGGAGATGGGGTTGTTGTACCAACTGGATCATCTCCTCCAAATTGATGTCTAGCTGCATGAGCTGAAACATCAACGCCATCAACTGTGTCAACATTTGTTATAGAATTGCCTCCCACATCCAAATCTCCACCCATAGGTCTGTCTCCTGTTGTGAGCAAATATTGAGTATGATCATCAGCCCCAAGACCCAATAGGTTTCCGTGTACAGAAGAAGCGTTTACTCCACCAGCTTTAAATCCAATTACAGGTCTAATATCTTCAATCTGAGTAATGCCTGTTGTTCCTTGTTGTACATAAATATTTGCAACTTGAGAAACCGAATCTATAAAATAAGAAGGTGGTGTTGGAAGTAAAGCGTTTTCAGCTTGAACCAATGATGAATATTCATTTTGTCCGAGAACTAAAAAATATTTTTCATAATCTCCGTCGCCGACAACATATAGTGTGTGTTTTGTATAAGAACTTAAAGTTAGTGGTGAAATAGTACCGCTATCATCATCATAACCTACAACCACGTCTGTTGTTGCAGATACTACCCACCCAGTTGATCCATCTCTAAGATATTGGTTAAATAATACCTGTGTGCCACCTGTTGGTAAGTAACCGCTTGTTGAATAATAATATTCACCACTTGTTACATCTATTTTAAATGGTGTTGCATTTTCAGTTACAATAGACCCTGATGCGTATATTGGGCCTAATGCCTCTCTAAATAGATTCCCAAATCTATTTGATGTGTGATCTGAATGCGAAGGACTTAGGTCGATAAAAGAAACTCCTGTAGAGTTTGTAACTACCCTGCCTAATACAATATTATAAATAGAATTTGGTCTTGCCCCAGAACTTGACAATATTTCATTTTCATTTATGAAAATATACTTATTTTCATTAGCTCCTAAAGTAATTTCAGAATTATTCCAATCAATTCTTTTATGCACTTCTGGGGATAAAGTTTTTGCTAAATAACCAAAACCTGAAGCAGCACTGACGGTAAATCCGCTTACAATATTAATTTCACCGCCTTCCATAAGACCCATCGTAGACCCTTCGAATATTAATGTTGTAAAATCTGTATGAGTTCCATCTGCAAATGTTACAGAAGCTTTTCTTGTAATGTCAAACTCACCATCATCAACATCCAATATAGACCAATATACATCTGAACTTATAGTGTATAATTTTTGATGACTTGAGCTACCTGCAAAAGTACCAAATGTTCCATTTCTTTGGATGTATAAATCCCATTCACCATTTACAAAACTGGCATTATCAACATCAAACCTAATTGGTTCACCAACATTTGGATTTATAATACCAAAAGTAAACCCGTCTGCAGTAATTGTAGAAGCGTTTAATGATGCACCATTTTGTATGTGATAAGCGGTAGTGCCCGATACACCGTTACTAAGACTATCGCCAACAAAAACACTGATTGTGGCACCACTACCAGTAGCGTAATTACAATAAACAACACTATTACCTGTAGGATAGTTGTAATAATTTTCCATACTAGCCAATGCTACATGGTTATTATTTCCAATAACTTTTGTTCCGTATCTGTATTCTCCGTTAAAATCTAAATATTCCCCAAAGAACTGAGTATCTTGTGTATTAGATTCCACCCAAACATTCGTGTCGCAATCATAGAAGGATACTTTATGTGCTTGAGCAAAATCACCTATATCATAACAATATATACCAGCGTATCCAAAAGGAGCGCCACTTAAACTTAAAAATGAAACCTCATTGTTAATACCAATTTTAATAATGTGTTGTGTATTTGTTCTCGGTAAAATTTGAGTGGTCTGAATATTAGACCCAACAATACTCACATATGGTATGTTTGTTAAATCTATTTCATCTTCTGTAAATACACCAGGTCCAACAGAAATTACATATCTATTAGAAGATGAAGTAGTAGTGGCAGTAGTTAAATAATCAACAGCAGATTTAATAGATGAAAAGTCACCACCCTTTTTAGCTATTATTATTTCTCTAGGGTCAGTGTTTACCTCATAAAGAGGAGCGTCAATATTAATATTGGTCTTTAAAAAATTATCAGTTCCTTGTATTTTACCTGTTGCTCCAGAGTGAGATATGTTTACATCAATTGTA
>JAUKPS010125788.1:0-18490 GCA_032273165.1 Chlorellidium tetrabotrys
CCCATTACCAACAGTGGCGCTTACATCGACAGCTTGAAGCCGGTTGAAGGCACATGGAAAGCTGACGGCTCTACGGTTGTTGGTTTGATTGCCCACGAAACTCAAGAGGTGTCCCGCACCACCGTTGCAACCGGCACCAAGGATGGTGAACATACGCAAGGCATGGACTACTCTAGCGCCGAAATTATTGCCAACCTCATTGCCGAAATCAAAGACCTTCGTAAACGCTTGGCAGCACTTGAAGCCAAATAACCTTAAAGGAAAATATCATGACAACTGCAACTATTACTTGGTCTGTGACCGCTATGGACTGCTATCCACAAGTTGGCTCCGAAACAGATGTTGTATTTGTTTGTCATTGGACTTGTTCCGGTGTGCAAGACACTTACAGCGCCAGCGTTTATTCGACCTGCTCTGTGCCAACACCAACTGGTGGAGCTTTCACACCCTACGCTGACCTGATTCAGGACCAAGTGCTGGGCTGGATTTGGAATAATGGCGTTGACCAAACAACCGTTGAAGCCGCTGTGCAGCAACAGATTGATCTGCAAATTACCCCTGTGGTGGTTACACCTCCACTGCCTTGGGTGGCATAATTGCCACGGGGTTACACGGCTTCCCCATCTAAGCCGCTGCTGGAGTTGATACATGAACGAAGAACTGAACACGCCTATTACTTTGACATTGCCTTTGGGCGGTGTAAACATGGTACTGGCTGCGTTGGCTAAAGCCCCTTATGAGCAAGTTGCTGATTTGGTGCAGGCCATCCGTGAACAGGCAATCCCGCAAGTTCCAATGCCTGAAATGAAGGAAGCTCCGGCTCCTGAAGCAGTGCAGTAAACCAGCGGCCTTCGGGCCGTTTTCTCTATAGGCCGGTAAATGCTTGACCCCATCAGTATCAGCGCAGCGTTTGCCATAGCCAAGAGCACCATCGCGGGTGTCCAAGAGGCCATCCAGATGGGCAAGGACTTGCAGGAATGCAGTGGTGATCTGATTAAGTTCTTCGAGATGAGGGATACCGTAGCCAAGGCGGCGGTGCAGGACAAGGGCAAGAAGCCACGGTCGGACATGGGCCAAGCCCTAGATACCGTAATGCAAGCCAAGGCGCTCAGAGACGCTGAGAAAAAGCTCAAGGAGCAACTGATCTATTCAGGGCAAGGCGATGTGTGGGAAGCGATTCAAGCGGAGTACAACTTGATTCAAGCCAACAGACGCCGGGAGGAACGTGAGGCCGAAGAAGCAGCCAAACACAAACGTGAGCAACTGGCTGAACTGGTCGAAGGGCTGTTTTATGGTTTCTGTGGATGCGTGGCTGGCGGCTTGATCTGCTGGGGCACTTTTGAATTTATCATTTACAAAATGAGGCTGTAATGAATGAACTTTTTGCACTACTTAAAGGCATGGCTCCCGTACTTGCCACCGCTGTTGCTGGGCCTCTTGGGGCTGCTGCTGTCACCGCTATTGCTGATAAGCTGGGGGTATCTGACACTGTGGCATCTGTGGTTCAAGCAATCGGAAGCGACCCACAAGCAGCGCAGAAGCTGGCCGAACTAGAGCTGGAATACGCCAAGCTGGACTCGGCTGACCGGGACAGCGCCCGTAAGCGAGAGCAAGAGATTGCTACAAGCGCATCAGCTCCTTGGTACAGCAAAATAGTCACTCCAATGCTTGCGTTGGGCGTGTTTCTTCTTTGGGCGGCAATCAACTACACAATGTTGACGAGCAAAGACGCTATACCTGTGGATATGCGCGAGATTGTTATTCGTATGCTTGGAAGCCTTGATGCGGCCACCATGCTGATTCTGTCTTACTATTTTGGCAACTCACACAAGCACTGACATGAAAGACAACTTCCCCAAAGCCCTTGCTGCCGTCCTAAAACACGAAGGCGGCTACGTAAACAATCCGAAAGACCCCGGCGGCATGACCAACTTGGGCTGCACCAAAGCGGTCTGGGAAGAGCATTGCGGCCACCCGGTCAACGAGAAAGTTATGCGGGCGTTGACACCTGATGATGTTGCGCCGTTGTACAAGCGCAAGTACTGGGATAAGGTTCAGGGCGACGAGCTGCCAAACGGCGTGGACTATGTTGTTTTTGATGCCGCCATTAATAGCGGTCCGGGCCGAGCGGCCAAGTGGTTGCAGTCTTGCGTTGGGGTTGAACCTGATGGCGGCATTGGGCCAAAGACGCTGGCGGCGGTAAGGGCGTTCGACCCCCAGCAGCTCGTAAAAGACTATGCTAAACGTCGGTTATCCTTTATGATGGACTTACCTACTTGGGGTACGTTTGGCAAGGGCTGGACGCGCCGAGTAAACGAAGTAGAGGCAGTCGGCCTCACCATGACGAAGTGAGGTAATCCGTGCCGTTAAAAAAGCTTCAGCAAAAATCAGGCGTAAACAGAGAAAATACCAGATATTATAATGAAAATGGGTATTTTGAATCTGAAAAAGTAAGATTTCGGCAATCCAGCCCTGAAAAAATTGGCGGTTGGATTCGCATCTCTGCAAATACTTTCCAAGGTGTGTGCCGTTCGTTGTGGAACTGGGTGACCCTTGGTGGTGCAAACTTGCTTGGCGTTGGCACGAACCTGAAGTTCTACATTGAAAACGGCGGGGCTTATAACGACATCACGCCGCTGCGAAAGACTGCTGCACTGCTTGGCAACAACCCATTTCAGACATTCAACGGCCTTGCCACGGTAACCGTGACTGACGCTACAGGCGGCTGGGTAGACGGCGACTTTGTTACCTACAGCGGAGCTACAGCCGTTGGTGGCTTGACTTTAAACGGCGAGTACCAGATCACCATCATTGGCGCAAGCACTACAACATATCAAATTACGGCATCTACGGCGGCTACGTCCAACGCCGTTGGCGGCGGCGCAACTGTACTGGCTGCGTATCAAATTAACGTAGGGCCAGCTTATGCCATTCCTTTGACGGGCTGGGGCGCAGGCGCTTGGGGTTCTGGAACTTGGGGTATTGGAACTCCCGGCGCAAGCACGATGCGTATTTGGAGTCAGAATAACTTTGGTGAAAAATTAATCTTTGCCCCAAAGGGCGGGGGAATTTACCTTTGGGATGCGACTGCATTAACCACTCGCGGGGTTTTGATTTCAGGAATACTTGGCGCATCCGATGTTCCAAGCATCCAAAACCAAATTGCCGTGTCCGATGCCTCACGGTTTACCTTTGCATTTGGTTGCAATGATTACGGCAGCTCTACCCAAAACCCAATGCTAATCCGCTGGTCTGACCAAGAAGATTACCTGAACTGGACACCAGCAGCCACCAACCAAGCGGGTAGCTTGACGCTATCTCATGGCTCTGAAATTGTCACCGCGTTGCAGTCTCGTCAGGAGATTTTGGTTTACACGGATTCTTCTTTGTATTCGCTTCAGTACGCTGGCCCTCCAGCGGTGTGGGGCTCTCAGTTGCTGGGTGACAATCTGTCGATTGCTGGGCCGAACGCTGCGGCGCTGGCTTCTGGTGTTGCCTACTGGATGGGCGTGGACAAGTTCTATAAGTATGATGGCCGGGTTCAAACCTTGCGCTGTGACCTGCGCCAGTACGTTTATAACGACATCAATCTCGCGCAAGCGGAGCAGTTTTTTGCCACCACCAATGAAGGCTTTAACGAGGTCTGGTTCTTTTACTGTTCCGCTAACTCAACGGTGCTCGACAAGTACGTCACGTACAACTACGCTGAAGATGTCTGGGCTTATGGGACTATGGGCAGAACTGCATGGCTTGATTCTGGGCTGCGCAACTACCCTGTAGCTGCCACATACAGCTACAACATTGTGGAGCATGAAAAAGGTTTGGACAACGGAGAAGGCGCTACATTGGAGCCTATCTACGCCATGATCTCCACGGCTGAATTTGACATTGATGATGGTGATCGGTTTGGCTTTGTGCGCCGTATCTTGCCGGACTTGACTTTCAGCGGATCGACTGCAACCAGCCCGTTTGTGACCTTAACCCTAACCCCAATGCAGAACTCCGGTTCTGGGTTTAACAATCCACAATCTGCGGGCGGCGACTCCAGTGCTTTGATTACGCGCTCGGCCACTGTGCCCATTGAGCAGTTTACCGGGCAGGTGTTTATTCGGGTACGCGGGCGTCAGATGATCCTTACAATGGAATCCAATCAGCTTGGCTGCACATGGCAGTCGGGATCGCATCGACTGGACATTCGCCAAGACGGCGGCAGGGGTAACTCATGAGCTTGTTTTCTACTTCAGTTCCTCCTCGCCTGCCTACTGCCCCAGAGGAGTACAGCGAGCCGTTCATGTCGGCATTCAGCAAAGTGCTGTACTTGTATTTTCAACAGATCAATGCTGTGCAGCCAATCAACATCACCAGTTTAAACATCAACGTGGAGCGCATGCCAACTCAAGCCGACCTTGCTGACTTGCGCGTGGGGGATGTCTACCGTGATACTACGGCTGACAATGTACTGAAAGTGAAGGTTTAATATGCCCGGTCGTTACGTTGAATCTGGAGATGGGTACGATTGGATTGAAGACCCTGTTGTTGAATCGCCTGTAGTTCCTGCGCCAGCTGCCATTGATTACTCTGATCCAAATTGGATGAGTAACCTGCCAATTAGTTTTGCCGCTCCAACATACGGGCTTCCACCCGGAGCTGTAATTGAAAGCACGCCGGGAGATTTACACCCAGTATTTACCCCTGAGTCAAATTACAAAGAAATTGCGCCTTCGTTTTTTAAAGACATAGCGCAAAGCATAGATACATCTTCGTATGATCCTGCTTCGTATACGCAAATGGTTGGAGGGGATGAAACCGGAAGCGGTGCGTACAGTCAAACAAGTCAAGTAATGCGGGATATTGGCGGCAATATGCAAGGCGCATACGACCCCAATACAGGAAAACTAGAAGGCCTCTACTACAAAGATCAAAGCAAGGGTGGCTATTGGGATGCGCAAGGCAACTTCATTCCGTATCAAAGTAGTGGCGGCGGTTTTGGTAGTTTCTTGAGCGGAATGTTTTCTGGCTTTAAAGACCTCGCTACCAGTGATGCAGTCAAGACCCTTGCGCCTATGGTTCTGTCCGGCGGTCTGGGCGGTGCTGCAGGCGTAGGTCAAATGCTTGGTACCAATGCCTTAGTTGGCGGCGCTGCGCTGGGCGCTGGTACTGCCGCGCTGACAGGGCAAGATATTCTCAAAGGCGCTATTACCGGTGGTATTGGTGGTGCGGGGCAAGGCTTGTCCGCTGATATTGGTAGCGCTTTGGGCGCTGGAAAAGAGTTAGCACCTGTTCTTGGGGGTTCACTTGTTGGGGCTGGCACAGCAGCATTGACCGGAAAAGACATTGGCTCTGGCGCTTTGCTTGGCGGCTTAACAAATGCTGGCGGCGTAAAACTTGGTGACACTGGAGTAAGCCTTGGTCAAGTTGGCGGGGCTTTAAAAGTTCTGGATAACATCGAGAACGGCAACTTGCTTGCGGCTGTAACAGGGGCAACCAACTTAGCTGGCGCAGGCAATACCCAAATTGGTGATACTGGACTGACTGTTAACGATCTTGCCAAAGACATTAATTTAGCCAAAGCTGTTATCAGCGGGAATCCGCAACTCGTATCAAACGCATTATTTTCGGTTGCAAACTCTGCGGCAAATTCTGCCATCCAAGCTGATGCCAATACATCCAAAGCGATTGACCCTTACTTTCAAACGGGCGCAGGCACGGGCGCGGTCCCAACTGAGTACGCTGCCAATGACGTAGGCACACAGCAGTTAATTGATGCACTGACCAATGCTCCAGCAGCCGCAGGTCAAGCGGTTCAAGTTGCCAGTGCGGAGCCAGACGCTGCCTTAACAGCTTTGCAAGAACGTATTAATGCGGAAGCTGGTCGCGCAGGCGGTGTGGGCAGTGGCACCTATTTTGACAGCCTTGGCCGCATGCATGTTGTGGAGCCCGGAGAAGACTTGGAAGCCGAGCAGGCCCGAACAGAAGCCGCAATTGCCTCTGAGACTTCTGCGCAAGTTGCAGCGCCAGCAGAACAAATTACTGTCCCTACGCAAGCTGAACAGCAACCTGCCATTGAAGATTTCATTAGGCAGATTGAGCAGTATCAAGCTCCTGAGCCAACGGTTGAGCAGATCATGGCTGCTGAACCGCCTCCTGCGGGAGTTTCGGCTGAACCTGTTGCCGAAGTACCTGTTGAGCCAGTCCGGGCAGAAACGCCTGTTGAAACGCCTGCCGAAACGCCTGTTGACCAGCCGGAGTCTTTTGATGATTTTCTTCAGACCATTGGGATTACATCAACCGAACCTGACACGACGCCACCTCCAAGCAACCAAGAAATATTGGATGAAATTGGGTACACCGAGCCTGAATTTCCTGTTGAGCCTCCCCCTGCCAAAGAGCCAACAGAAGAAAAATATAATCCTATAAAAGTTTTAACAGATGCGGGAATGACGCCTGCTGAAACGGCAGAAACTGATTGGGCGGAGTTATATGCAACGCCAACTACAAACCCAGAGACGGGCGAGACTATTGTTGGCGCTGATCCATCGGAGTACGCCAATCAAGACCTAAATATTTCGCAAGAAAACATTGATTCGTTTAACCAGAACTTACAAGATATTATTGATAACGGCGGGTTTACCAGCCAATGGCAAACGTCCGGCTCTGATCGAATCATGGTTAATGATGACGGCACAGGTATTGGCATTAACGAGAATGGTGAGTCTTACGATTTGACGCCAGAGCAAGTAACAACCATGATTAACAACGGGCAGCTTAATACTGCTGAGTCTGGTTACGTTGCTGCGACTGGTGGAACTGGCAATACACCGGGGGGAAGCGGAGCGGCTCCTGCCACCCCTACTCCTACTGCTCCGGTCAAAACGACTACTCCTACTGCTCCGGTCAAAACGACTACTCCGGCAAAGACAGTCGCTCCGGTAACAGCTCCAGCGGCACAGGCTGCTCAAGGATATATGCCTGGCGTTGGGGACGTAGCTCATATAAAATCTCTTGAAAGCTTGTTCGGACCAATACTTGGCACTCTGCTTGCCGAGCAAACCAACGAGAAACAAGACGATGCCTTGTCAGCCCTAGAAGACATGGATCAAGAATACGCAAGCGGCGGACACGTTGACGACTTCAGCGTGGAAGCCTTGTTACACATACTGAGGAGCTGATATGTACGATGAATCAACTGACACTTACTGGCCCGATCCAGTGGATACATCCTTTGGTGGCGACTGGGTTCCTGACGCCACGATGGACGAGCCTTTGTCTGGAAACATTTATTCAGACGGATATGGCGGGTATGTTGACGGCAATAATAACCCCGTGAATGCTGATGGCAGCCCAATTGGCACAGACGGTTCAAATTACGGCAACGAAGGCAGAAACTATCCTACACCCGAGAGCACGCAAGGTTCCGGTGGCAGTCCTATAAATTCTTCTGTTGCTAATGCCCCATCTGACTTTACCAATTGGCTTAATAGCAAGCTTGGCACTTCGCTTACCGGCAAACAGTTGACGAGTCTTGGGCTTGTCGGTGCTGGCGGTTTGGCTGGCGCTTTGACCAACTTAAACAAGCCAAAGATTACGCCTGTCGGTTATCAAGGCAAGATTCCTGAACTGGTCGCTAACCGCACTATGGTCACTGCCCCTCCAGAACTTGTGCCAAACTCAACTGGGGAATTTTTAACTGCTCGCCGTCCCGGCTCTGGTGGTATCAACTATGGCGGTGATGTAACTTACACACCAAAAGGTGCTGCCGTTCCTGTTGTTAATTCAAACCAAGAAACTATTCAGGCAGCCCAAGGCGGCTTAATGGGTCTCGCTCGCGGCGGTTCAACAGGTCGTTACTTGCAAGGCCCCACAGATGGCATGGCCGATAAACTGCCTACCACTATCGACGGCAAGCAGCCTGCTGCACTGAGCCACGGCGAGTTCGTCGTTCCTGCTGATGTTGTGTCTCACTTGGGTAATGGCAACTCCGACGCTGGTGCTAAGAAGCTGTACAGCATGATGGACAAAATC
This sequence comes from Chlorellidium tetrabotrys, assembly GCA_032273165.1. Taxonomy (NCBI): domain Eukaryota; class Xanthophyceae; order Mischococcales; family Botryochloridaceae; genus Chlorellidium; species Chlorellidium tetrabotrys. The sequence continues at coordinate 8,023 of JAUKPS010125788.1, forward strand.
CGCCAAGCCCGTACCGGCACGAAGAAGCAAGGCAAGCGAATTAATGCCGACAAGTTTATGCCCGGTGGTTCGGTAGGTTATGCAGAGGGCGGAAGCGTTATGAAGTTTGCCGGGGAGACTGGTAGTTCTGTTCCATTAGGCACTACCGGCGTAGAGCAAACAATGGCTGGCTGGACTGGTAATTACGTTCCAAATATGCTGGCGCAAGGTCAAGCTCTGGCCGCCGCCCCATATCAGCAGTACACCGGTCAACTGACTGCTGGCCCATCTAATTTGCAGAACCAAGCGTTTGGCACGGCTGCAAATTTGCAAACACCCTCAGCTATTGGTCAAGCTGCAACTACCGCAGGCGGCATTGCTAGCGCAGCTCAGAACATGGGTTATAACCCGCTGCAAGCAACAAGCCAGTATCAAGCTCCTGCGGCTTATCAGGCAGCAGGAACGCCACAGTACAACCAGTTAAACGCTGGCAATGTATCATCGTCGTTCCAAGCACCATCCGCTTATCAAACCGGCAATTTCAGTAATCAATTTACTGCGCCAACACAATCGGCGGCGACCAACTTTACCAATCAGTATCAAGCTCCTGCGGCGTATAACGGCATTCAGGCTACGACGGGCACGTTTGGCAATGAGCAGGCCCAGCAGTACATGAATCCGTACTTGCAACAGGCTTTGAATCCTCAGCTAACAGAAGCTCGTCGTCAGGCCGACATCACTGCCGCGCAAAACGCAGCTCAAATGACAAAAGCTGGAGCATTTGGCGGCGGTCGTCAAGCCATTCTGGCTGCTGAAAACCAGCGCAATCTTGGTGTTAATCTGGCAGACATTACCGGCAAAGGGTACAACACCGCATATACCAACGCACAAAATGCGTTTACGTCCGACCAAGCTCGTAACTTACAAGCTCAGCAGGCCAACATAGGTCAGCAACAGTTTGGCGCTACGCAAAACATGAATGCCGCTCAACTGCAAGCACAGTACGGCCTGTCTGCGCAGCAAGCTCAAGAAGCAGCTCGTCAGTTCAATCAAGGTCAAGCCATGACTGGCGCTCAGGCAGCAGCTCAGTATGGTCTTGCTGGACAGCAGGCTACAGAAGCTTCTCGCCAGTTTGGCGCTAACCTTGGCCTTCAAGGAGCAACTACCGCAGGCTCCCAAGGTCTTCAGGCTGCATTGGCTAACCAACAAGCCGGACTTACCGCTGGTCAGGGCAATATCAACGCTGCTCTTGCTGCAGCCCAACAGGCGGAGGCTTCTCGTCAGTTTGGCGCTCAGCAGGGTATGACCGGAGCACAGAATGCAGCTCAGTATGGACAAGCAGCTCAAGCCGCCAACATCGGCCAGCAGCAGTTTGGTGCAAACTTGGGACTGCAAGGTCTTCAGACTGGCTTGCAAGCAGCTCAAGCGCAAGGTCAACTTGGTGCTACTCAAAACGCAACAAACTTGGCAAACCTCAGCTCACAAGCTGGTCTGGGCGCTACTCAGCAAGGAATCACACAAGCTGGCCTTACCGCAGATCAAGCAGCATTTGCCGCAGCTCGGGATAACCCTTACAAGATGCTGCAGTTTCAGCAGTCGTTGCTTAATGGTTTGCCGATCAGCGCGACAAACTATACGTCGGCAGGTACAAGCGATTTGCAAAACCTTGCAGGAGGCGCAACCACTGTTAATCAACTGCTTGCAACATTAGGCCTGTCGCCTACACAAACTGGCGCTGTGCCACCAAAAGTCTAAGGATAAGTCATGCAAAATATGGGCATCAATCAGTTGGCTAACATGTACATGGGCAACCCCCAGCCGTTGGCCGCTAAAGTACAGCAGGCTCAACAGCAGGCTAAGCCGGGTCAGATTCCTCCTGACTTGAAGGAAGCCCTTGCTCTGCAGCAAATCCAAGACATGCGACAGGCTGCTCAAAACCAGCAAGCCCTGCAAGCTGGCGGTCCACAACCTACCGTGGTGGATCAATTGAAGCAGATGATTGCTCAGCAACAACAGTCACAAGGTATGCCACAAGGCTTGCCTCAAGGTGCAATGATGCGTGCCCCACAAGGGATGCCTCAACAAATGGCACCTCAGCCTGCCCCTCAAGGACTGCCACAAGCCGCCCCTCAAGGCGCGGCCCCAGCTCCACAGCAACCCTCAGAGGAGCGGGCTGGCTTACCGCAACTTCCATCTTCACTGGGTCAACACTTGGCCGGTGGTGGAATCATTGCGTTTGCTCGTGGCGGAGATGAAGGCTTGGACATGGAGGAGTTTGACAAATTAAAACGCATGGAGGCTGGCTACGATCCTGCCGTCACAGAGCGTTTAAACGCAGCCAACACAAGGCAGCCAGCAATGCCTGCCGAGGCTTTAGCCGCTGCTCGTCAAGCTATGGCAGAAGCTGTTTTGAAAAATCCAACTACAGAGCAAAATGCTCGTGAAGCAAGGTTTGCAACAGACGTTGGGCCAAAAGATACCAGTGGTTATGATCGTGTAGCTGCCGAGTTAGAGCGCCGCAAAGCTCAACTTGAGGGTCCAAAGACCGGCATGCCTGCATTGATGGAATATTTGCAACAAATCGCCCTGGCTCCAAGAGGAGTTGGTAGCCTTACCGCTGGCGCAATGGGCGCTCAGAAGGTCAACGAGTTGCAGCAAAACCGTGAATTGCAGCAGTTTGATTTGACCAAGCAGATTCTTGAACAGCAGCAGAAAAAGACAGATGCTCTCCGTGAATACGCCAAAGAGAAGTTTGGAATTGGTGACGCGGCGTACAACAACTTGTACAAGGCCAAGTTTGAAGCTGCCAAGCAAATTACGCATGACGACTTTGAAGCCGACAAGCTGGCTAAGCAGCAGATTAGCGATGAGTTGACTCGTGCAAGCAACGAAAGAATGGCAAAAGAACGCAACGCAAATGCATTGGCTGTTGCGGGAATGCCGGGTCAAACTGAACGTATTGCCGCCAGGATTGAAAAACTCCGAGCCTTGGGAACGCCAGAAGCTGAAGCGCAAATTAAGCAAATTTTGGACACTAACGCTCAAATTACCGGAAGTGGCGCCGCTGGGGTGGGCGCTCAGCGCAATAAAATTATGGAAATGCGTCTTGAGCTCGCTGCCAATCAGGCAATTTTAAAAGACATGGATTCAACCGAGCAGGAAAAAAATGAAGCTAGGCAAGCCATTAAAGAGTTGCAGCAAAACATTGCAAACTCTCGCATTAAACCAATTAATCTTGAGGAGCCTGACATAAGTGGGAAAGCCAGAAATGCGCCGCCACCACCTCCTGGTTTTGTGAAACAATAAGACATCTTTAAAGGTAAGCTATGGAACGTGCAGTCAATCCTAAAACCGGCGAGGTTGTTTTTCTTGTTGGAAACGAATGGGTAAAACCGGGTGGAACTGCCACGAACGAGGACGGGGATACGGCTTATCTTGTCAAAAATCAATGGCAAGTTGTTAAGTCTAGCGCTCCAGCCCCAGATATGCGGCCTTCACTTGGCTCTCCTATGGGGGAGGACTTTGGCTCTGCCATCATGGCTGCATCTGAAATGCCAAAGCCTGTTCGTCGCGTGCCAGAGGTAGCCAAAACTCCATCAATTAGCCCTCAACCAAGCGTCACTCCTCCTGGCTCTATTGATGCTCAAGATTATTTGGCCGCTGTAGCCAAACGTAAAGAAGAAAACCCAGATCGCTCCGTGTCAGATGTTGCGGTTGATTCTGGAATCACCTTGCTAAAAATGGCAATTGGTTTGCCAGAAGCCTTTGTTGGGTTGGCCGATATTCCAACAGCCGGTCACATAGGTAAATTTCTTGAAGAGAATGGTTACAAGCCTAAAGAGGCTAAGGCCATTCTTGATACATATCTGTCCGAGGCGCAACAAGCCGCAAACAGAAAAGTAAGCGAAGCAAAAGGCTTTGGTCCGACGCTGGCTGCTGGTCTGCAAAACCCTAGCGTAATTGCATCTTCTGCTGTTGAGTCGTTGGGTCAAATGGTAGGTGGAGCTGGCGTTGCCCGTGGCTTAATGAAAGCTGCACCAGTAGTTGCGCCTTGGTTGGCGGGCGCACTTGGTGAGGGCATTCTTGGGGCTGGCTCTGCCGCAGAACAAATGCGTCAGGGCTCCGAAAGCGGCCTGCTTAGCGGAAAACAATCCTTAGCTGCGCTTGGCTCTGGCGCTGGTACTGCTGCATTTGGTGCGGTAGCTGGACGGCTTGCCAATAGGCTTGGCTTAGATGACGTTGAAACCATGTTGGCCGCTGGAACTACACGCGGACCATCCAAGTCAATTGGCGATTTTGCTAAACGCGCTGGTGCATCAGGCATTTCTGAAGGTGTTTTTGAAGAGATGCCTCAGTCTGCGCAAGAGCAGATGTGGATGAACTACGCCACTGACAAGCCGCTCATGGAGGGCGTGTCAGAGGCCTCCGCTATGGGCTTGTTAACCGGTGCGGCAATGGGTATGGCTGGAACTGGAGCAGGACAAATTCTTGGAAAGAAAGAGCAAACGCCTATCCCATCCGCAGAACAAATGATGCGGGACCGTGGCTTCTTGATCCCTGAGCAAAAACAGACCCTGCCAGAAATTCTTGCTGAACCAGTCGCCACCCCTCCGGAAGCGCCTGCGGCACCCGCTGCCGTAACGCCGCCTCCAGTAGCACCAGTTATTGCAACTCCCACAGAACTTTCCCAGCAACGCGCTGAAGAGCAAAAAAGCGTGCTTGATCTTGAGCAAGAAATGGAAGCGCCAACAACTAAAGAAGTTGCTCCAGAAAATGCCGTCTTGGTCGAAGGTGTGGAAACTCCGGCTGCAGAGGGGTCAACTTTAAAGGCTCCCAAAAATGCCGAGCCATCCATTGAGGCTGCGCCAGCCACTCCAGCAGCCCAAGAGGTAACGCCACCCGTTGTAACAAAGCCAGATGAAGATTACGCAAACAAATCTCTTGAGGAGCTTCAGACTTTAAGGGATGCTGCAGATCAAACTAACGATGCCTTGGACATGGCGGCGCTTGAAAAACATTTTGGCCCAGAGGTAGCTGCCGCGTATGGAAATATGAGCCGCAGCCAGCGTAATAAATGGTGGAATCAAAATGCCACGGACGCTATGGAGCAAGACTCCTCTGTATTCAATGGCGTCAATGAAGATTTGCTTGACGAATACATTAAGGCGCAAAATGACTTTGATACAAGCTCTCCTCGCGCATTGGGAAGATCGGTGGGTTTGCTTGCCCGCAATATCAAAGACCGTGGTTTTGTCGGCTCCCCTGATTTTGTTAGATTGAAAAATGCCCTCTCTTACGCGAAGCAGCAAGGCTGGAGTGAGGCGGAAGTTCTTGGCGGCATGCGACAACGCGCAGCCGAATGGGCAGGAGCCGATGCACAAGAGTTGTTTAAGGATTTGTTTAAAGCCAAGCCTACCGAATCCAAGGTAGGTATAGCTGCTCCAGCCAAAGAGGATATTCCTCTTGCTGACGAAGAATTTACTCCATTTGCCGAAGAGGACTTGACCAACGAGCCAATGCCAGAGCGACCAGAAGTTCAAGAGCTTTTGGATAAGCAGGCCCAGGCCAACACAGTTGTTGAAGATTTAGGTAAACGCACAGCAGGCACAAGCTTAATAAAAGTTCTGCAAGGAAGCCTGCAAGACAGCGAGATGTCTGAATTGGGCGGTCGTTCACGCCAGATCGGCAAGAACCCATTTATTTCCCTGGTTGCAAAAAAGGGAAAGCCCGGCTCTTCAATGGAAGATATGGTTGACAGCGGTGCGCTGGACTTGTTCTTGCCAGAAAAAATGCGCCCCAGCCATCCAGCCTACGACAATCAAGAGTCGGCAGCTTACATTCGTGAAAAACTGATTCAAGGCCAGTATTACACTAATGACACTCAGATGGCAATTGACCGCGTCACTGAGGGTATTTGGGACTTAGACAAACTTATCCAAGAGGAGTTATCAATTGATGACATCAACAAAGAAATCCAGCTCGCATTTGATGAGCAAAGAGAGGCTGATCTCAATGCTGAGGAAGCTATCCCCAGCAGTAAGGCTGGAGGTGCTGCAGAGGGCAAAAGAACAGAAGCAACAAATGACGAGCTCGACAAACGAGAAGCCCAGCTTGATCGCGAAGCGCAGTTAAATCAGCGTGAAGCTCGACTGCTTGAGGAGCGTAAGCGATTGGAGGAAGAGCGGCTTAAACTTGAGAGTCCAACCAAAGAAGAGGTTGTTCAGCAAGAAGAGCGCAAAGCAAAAACCGCTGAGCTTGATGTAAAAGAGCAGATTAAAAAAGAATCTGAAGCTGGTGCCGGTCAGTTTGAATTGACACGCGAAGAAGGCCGTCAGGATACCACTGGAAACTTGTTTGAACAACCAGCGGCAGAGCCTGAAGTAATAGAGATCAGCGTTGAACAGGAGCGCAAGGAAGCGTTAGATCAGTTTGCAAAAACTCTTGCCGTCCCAATTCCTGCGTTCCGCGCAACTAGCGCCAATAAAACTCAACTGCTAAGGCCGTCACCATTAAGTGAGCCGTCGTTGCAAGAGATTATTCAAATTGCTTCTGATGCAATTGATCTTGGTTTGCCTCCTGTTGTTCTTGGCAATGTGATTGCTGCAGGCTCAACCAAAATGAAGGCAGGGGGAGTCATGTCAGAACGTGGCTGGCTCATGACTGGATCGCAGTGGAAGGGCCTATCTTCGGCAGGCAAATTACACACACTTATCCATGAGCTTGCACACTCTGTAGATTTTAAAAATGGTTTAATTTCAGGCACGGAAAACTGGGCCAAAGCTAATGCAGAGTTGCAAAATTGGTACACAGAAAGCGTAGTTAAATTTAACCATCCTTTTCGGTATCCATTTGCGCCACAGTACAAAGGCAAAGTTGATTACGAGATGGAATCATTTGCCGAGGCATTTGCTTGCTACTTTACATCGCCCGTGGATTTACAAAAAAACGCGCCAGAGGCATACTCTCAAATTCAAGCCGTAATCGAAAGGATTCAAGATGGATCGCAAAAAGCAAGAGCAGCAGGCGCAAGAGCGACAGACACTGCTGGAATCAAAATTCAGCCTTCCAGAGTTGAAAAAGATACAACAGTTCAACCCAATATTGGCGCAGTCGGCACTGCTGTCGGCGCAGCTACGGGACTCAAAAATCGAGGTTCTGTAAAAGTAAACGCCTCCATTGGCATGAACATCTTCAACCGACGGCCATTAATCAATTGGACAGCGCCCGAGTTCACAAGCAAAGACAAGTTTATCTACGCCGTTCAAAACCGGCAGATTGACACCAAGCGTGTTGTTGACGAGATCACCAAGTCAATTGGTGCAATTGACGACCGCTGGAATCCGTACTTGATGGAAGAGCTGTTCCACGGACGCGCCGCTAAGCAGACCAAAGACTTTTTGGTAAACGAGCTGCGCCCCTTGTTGAAAGAAATGGACAACCTGGGAGTCACCATTCCCCAGTTGGAAGAGTATCTGCACAACAAGCACGCTGAAGAGCGCAACGACCAGGTAGCCAAGGTCAATCCAACCATGCCTGATGGTGGATCAGGAATTGATACGGCTGATGCCCGTGCATATTTGGCAGCGCTGACGCCGGGACAGAAAAATAACTTTGACCAAGTCAACCGAATGGTTAAGGTTATCACCGGCAACACTCGTCAAATGCTTGTTGATAGCGGACTAGAGAGTCAGGACACTATCGACACATGGGAGAAGACCTATGGCGAGTACGTGCCATTGAACCGCGATGATGTGGACTACAGCTCCAATCAAGGCCAATCTGTTGGTCAAGGCTTCAGCGTAAGGGGCGCGTCTTCTAAGCGTGCTGCAGGCTCTTCTCGTAAGGTTGTAGACATCTTGGCAAACATTGCCATGCAACGAGAGCGCACCATTGTGCGTGCGGAAAAGAACCGTGTAGCGACAGCTTTGTACGGGTTGGCGTTGCAAAATGCAAATCCTGGTTTCTGGTTGGCCGTAAACCCTGGCAGCAAGAAAGATTTGCCCGCAGTTATCAATGAGTTGATTCAAATGGGCTTGACTGTACAAGATGCTCGGGGCCTAATGGCTGAGCCCACCCAGACTGTTATTGATCCGAAGACTGGCTTGGTTACTAAGCGCATTAATCCAGTCTTGCGTGGTGCCAACAATGTCATGTCCATGCGGGTCAACGGCAAAGATCGGTTTGTGTTCTTTAACCAGAACAATGAGAGTGCCAACCGGATGGCGACGGCACTCAAGAACCTTGACGCAGATCAGCTTGGCTGGGTTATGAGTAACATGGCAAAGGCCACACGGTTCCTTGCCAGCATCAACACTCAATACAACCCTGTGTTTGGTGTTTACAACTTCTTGCGCGACATGGAAGGCGCAACGCTTCAACTTTCAACCACAGAGCTGGCCGGGAAGCAAAAAGAAGTCATGAAGAATGTCATGCCTGCATTGGCTGGCATTTACTCTCAGTTGCGTGCAGACCACCAGGGTAAGGTGGTGACAGGTCAGTGGTCTAAGTTGTGGGAAGAGTTTCAGCAGCAAGGCGGTCAGACCGGGTTCAGAGATCAATTTAGCCGGGCAGAAGAGCGCAGCAATGCGCTTGAGCGTGAGCTGAAAAAGATGTCTCAAGGCAAAGTTAACAAAGCTAAAGATGCAATATTTAATTGGTTGAGTGACTACAACGAGACAATGGAGAACTCGGTTCGTTTGGCTGCATATAAAGCTGGCTTAGACAATGGACTGAGTAAAGAGAAGGCTGCAAGCTTGGCCAAAAACTTGACGGTAAACTTTAACCGCAAGGGTCAAATTGCCACGCAAGCTGGCGCGTTGTACGCATTCTTTAACTCCGCTGTACAAGGCACGACAAGATTGGCTCAAACCATTACTGGTCCGGCTGGAAAAACAATTTTGGCTGGTGGATTTATTCTTGGAGCAATTCAAGCTGTTGGCTTGGCTGCAATGGGCTTTGGTGATGATGACCCGCCGGAGTTTATCAAGGACAAGAACTTCATCATCCCATTGATGAATGGCAAATACTTGGCAATTCCAATGCCGCTGGGTTACAACGTAATTCCATCGACAGCTCGCATCTTGACTGAAGGTGCAATTGACTTTGCGCAAGGTAAGAAGGTTAACGCGCCTAAGCGCATTGCGCATATGACGGGTTTGCTTTTGGATGCGTTTAACCCAATCGGTAATGCTGGATGGTCAGCTCAGACTTTTACTCCAACGCTGGGCGATCCAGTCGTGGCAATTTTTGAGAACAAAGATTGGACTGGAAAGCCAATTGCCAAGGAAGACTTTAATAAGCTGGACCCTACGCCGGGTTACATGCGAGCCAAAGAAGCCGCTTCAATTTTTGGGAAAAAGATTTCCAAGTTTATAAACTACGCATCCGGCGGAACCAAAGACGTTCCCGGTATTGTGAGTCCAACTCCGGATCAAATTGATTACCTGATTGGGCAGGCAACTGGTGGCATTGGTCGCGAAGTGCTTAAGGCAGCCTCTACAGCACAGGCGCTTAAGACAGGAGAAGATTTGCCTCTTTATAAGATTCCATTGGTGGGCCGCTTCTACGGCGACACCAAGGGCAGCTCTTCTGTGGCCAATCATTTCTACGACAACATCAAAAAGATGAACGAGTATGAAAACACTGTGAAGGGGATGCGGGCTCGTCGCGAGAATGTGCAACAGCTTTACAAAGAAAACCCAGAAGCCAGGGCATATGAGTTTGCCAACGAAGTAGAGCGCGAGGTGCAGAAGCTGCGCAAACTACGTCACTCGCAAGTGGAAAAAGATGCGCCAAGAGAAGCTGTTCAGGCCACGGAAAAACGCATCACTTACCAAATGAACCGCCTAAACAGTAGGATTGAATCTTTGGAGAAAAAACGCTCTTCTGTTGAGAATTGAATGCCAAAGTAAACCCGCTATTTATTTAAAATAAATAGCGGTCCCTCTAAGGTATTCAATTCTCATTAAACAGGGTTTCGATGGTTTTGTTCAGCGCGGATAGCTCATCCATCTTTTGCACTGACCACATGCGTTTTTGCCCGTGGATTCCATTGAGGCTTCCACGGTGGCAATCGGGGCACAATGGCATGGATGTGTACCATTGGCCCTGATTGATTTCGTGGCACTCGCTAGGTCCAGCAACGTCGCAGATCACACAGTTCATTTCCTTGATCCGTGCAATATGCCTACGCTCTGACACCGTAGGAGCCTTCTTATTTTTGCTCTGCATGAGCCCTAATCCATTCTGCTGTTTTAAAAAGAGAGTGCTGAATAGCATTGATGTTTTCTTCCCAGCCGTTAAGGTTGTGATGCAGCAACTTGGACTCCAGTTGTTTGAAGTTTTGTTCTGCCCAGATCAAGTACTCGCTCCAGTCGTTGATTGATTCTTTCATAGTCGCTTATTTCTTTCTGCCATCATGGCTTCGGCTTTTTAAAATGCTTCTTTTGCTGTTTCTTTAGGGTGCTGCATGGTGCTGCTGCCCAACAGG
>JAUKPS010125899.1:0-18446 GCA_032273165.1 Chlorellidium tetrabotrys
GAATGGTTAGGTAAACCAATTACTTTGGAATTAGAACATAAAGATGGTAATCATTTTAATAATGTGAGAGATAATTTAGAAATGATTTGTCCTAATTGTCATTCTCAAACAAGTACTTGGAGAGGTCGTAACAAAAGAGATAAAAAGAATAAAATATCTGATGAAGAATTATTTAATTCATTGTTAAAAAATGAGTGGAATATGAGACAATCGTTATTAGAAGTAGGGTTAGCAGCTAAAGGTGGAAACTATAATAGATGCCACAAACTAAAAAATGAATACAATATATTGACCTCGTAACTCAGCGGTAGAGTACCAAGCTTTTAACTTGGGAGTCGAGATTTCGAAATTCTCCGGGGTCACAAAAAAAAAAATGTTTAATTAAAAATTAATAGTCGTGAGTAGTTACCAAAAAACTTTGGTTTTGGATTCAAGTTTTATGGCGAGGAGTATTATTTCCACAGAGAGGGCTTTCGTCATTTCTTATAAAGGTAATGCTGACGTTATAAACGAACATCCGGAATCATTCAAATTAGTGAATCCTGAATTGGATATCAAAAAACCTTCAATTATTCGGGTCTACAAATATGTAAATCAGATAATTCAAAAAGTTCCTTTAAGTAGAGAGAATGTTTATCGTAGAGATAACTTTGAGTGTGTATATTGTGGAGACAATAATAGAAAGACACTAACTTTGGACCACGTAATACCCCAATCTAAGGGGGGAAAAGATAGTTGGGACAACTTGGTTACTGCTTGTAGAAGATGTAACGGTGAGAAGTCCAATTTGACGTTGGAAGAGTATGGTAAAGAAATTCCACAGCCAAGGAGACCACATTATTTGATGCTGATGAAGCAGCTTCATCACGACATCCCTAAAGAATGGCACCCCTATTTATTCTTTTAATTATGATAACTGAAAAACAATACAAAACGGCACTTAAAGTGGTGTCGGATTACAAGAAACAACAAAAATTATTGAAACCTAAGGAGTGTCAACATTATAATATGGATTGGAGTGTTGAAGAACAGAGATACGTTTGTCTTGATTGTGATTTCAAGGGACCAAAAAAAGGTGAATAATTATTTGGTGGATTCAAAATTAGTGGTATCTTTGTCGGAATTAAAAACGAAAAGATATGAATAAGTTAAAAATGATGTTTAAGGAGAATTGGAAATCAATAATATTTTCATATTCGTTGTTTATGATTAATGCGATATTAATGGTTATGTATCCAAAAGTTTTGGGTAATGCAATTGACCATTTGATAGCTAAAGATTATTCATACATTTGGTATTTGGTTTCCACTTTTGGTGCAATTATGTTCTTTGGATATATTAGTAGGATTTACGACACTAAAGTGTTCTCCGGAATTTATAGAAGATTCGCATCTATTGAAACGAGTAAACAACTTGATAATGATGTTGAGACAACAAAAATCAACGGAAGATTAACGTTGATGCACTACATCGTTCAGTTTTTTGAGAGAGATATGTTAGTGGTTTTGCAAACAATAATAGGTTTGATAGGAGCAATTTACTTCTTATCTATGGTTAGTTTAACAATAGTTGGTCTCTTGATGATTAGTACGGTTTTAATCTTGGGAGCGACCGCATATTATTCACCAAAAATCGCCAATATCACAAGTCAATATAATGATTTGTCAGAAGAACAAACTGATGTTATCGGCACTAGAAAAATCTCATCAATTAACAATTTGTTAAAAAGAAGTCAGTTCTTATCTCTTAAAATGTCAAGTATTGACGCTAAGTTCTCAATTTGGATTCAAGGTATTGTTTATGGAAGTGTAACTGCATTGTTAACTTACTATGTAATGTATAATAAGGTGAGTGTGGGAAGTGTATTCTCAACTTATAGATATATGTTTGATTTTTGTAATGCACTTCTTGGATTACCAACAATTTTAACATCATATATTAATATTAAAGATGTTATTAAAAGATTGGAGACAGAAAATTAAAAAAAAAAAGTTTGGTGGATTAAAAAATAGTTGTATCTTTGTCCTCACAAAACAAAAAGATATGAACCCAATTAAAAAACTTTACTCTGATTTAACTGATGAACAAGTCATCTCATGTATTCTTGAAATTAAAGATGCTGATATTACCGGGATAATCCCAAATGATTCGATTATTAGAGAATTATGTCGTGAAACGGCAAAAATCACCGGAATGGATGTTAGTTCAAATATGATGCATACTCAAGTTAATATTCTCAAAGAAGGTGCCATGAGATGGTTAGACTGTAGAGCGATATTAGAAAAAGGACATATATAAAATTATTACTTGGTGTAAGTGGGAATGAATACCACCTTGGGTTAACATGTTTATTCTAGATAGACGAATACGGGTTCGAATCCCGTAGTGATAATTAAAAAAAAATAGAAATAATGATACCAAAAAATGAAATGAAAGAAGGGTGGTATAAGGGTTTCTGTAGAAACAATTATATGGCTTATTGGGACGGAGAGAAGTTTCAATACATCCGATATAAGTTCGGGTATCGTTTGGATACCATAGAACATTTTGAAGATGTTAAAGAACAAAGATTAGATGGGTTTGTCCCGGTTGAGAGAATTGAAAGATTGACTCCGGAGGAACAGTGGAATGAAAAAAACGAAATAGGGTATTAAACAACACATAGAAAAACGGACAATAGAGGCGTAAATTGGTTAGTCCACGCCCCGATATAGCATTAGCCTATATTGTGACGACTCTAAACACCCCAAGACGTGTTATGTTTTGTTGAGTAAGGTAAGAGTATGTGAGTATCCCTGAATTAACAGGCGATGTAGGCGTAAGAGTCCAAACAGGACTATTAAACTCTAAGAAATTATCCCAACTTGGTGGATGTGTTGTTTTTATAAAAAAATAGGTTAAACATTGAATACCTTTGTAATATTAACTGCTCGACACAGGGTGGTCAATGTATTACATAAAGATACTGTCAGTAATGGCAGATGTGTTGTTCCCTTGAGAAAGGAAAATAGGAAAGAAGTTGTAGTGAAACTAGCGAGTAAGCAGATTAAAAAATATCTATCTACACAACACAAATGAGTTCTTGGCAAGTAGTTGATGAATGACTGGCTTCTAGCGATAAACAGAAATGTGTTCTGAGGAGTATTAATTACGTGACCCTACTCTTATAGAAGCTGAAATCTTTTAAGAGGGCTAATAAGAAAGAGGGTGCTAAAATAGAAAACCTACAGAACTTATTGAATGTTATGGGTACAATCCCTGTTCCTTAGGTCGTAGGTTAAATGGTCTTGATGGTCGAAGCGGCCGGTAAGTCTGCAAAACTTACGGAGGGGGTGCGATACCCTCCAAGACCTCAAATAACATAGTTTTTTAACTCACGAAAATGGGCTTGAACTACTGAAAGGGGAACGCGTTCCTGAATAGGGGTAAATAGAAAATTAGATTCGGAGGCATCCGGGTTGTGTGAAAAAGTAGGGGAGTTACCCGGCAGGGAACTACGAATGATTATGTTATTAAATACGTCATTGGTGAAATGGTTATCATTTTAGTCTCCAAAACTAAAGTTTCAGATTCGAGTTCTGAATGACGTGCAAATTAAAAACAGACCTATAACTTACGTCAGTGGTAATATGGATGTGAGGTTCGGAGTAATCAACCAAACCAAGAGACCGCCGAGGGTAAACACGGGTATGATGCCCGTCTAGTCCCCTAAGACTTAAAATATCGGAGAATCATTCTGTCTGTTTTTTTTTATTTACCAATACGGTGAATAAAGGCGATTATCGCCGTAGAAATACGGTGAATGTAAATTAAATTATAAAATGAAAATATGTTAACAGAAACTCAAATATTATTTATTCTACTATGGGTAATAGGAATCCCATTAGGTATGAGATGGTTTAGATACGAGGAACAACGTGATTACGAAGATTGGAAACAAAGAGAAAAAGATTATGATGAACGTTCGAAAGGTAATCCTTGGTAGCAGGAAAGTTCTTAATAAACAAAAATAAAAAGTTTAACAACCGGGGTGTCCATACTCTAAAAAATTAATGGACTATACGTGTTGATAGGGGTGACCTCCCAATAGTAGCACCGTAGTAATACGGTAAAGGATAGATAAGGACTAGTACGCCGGTGACGAACACGACGAATTCCGGATTTCCCATTGTTGCCCGCTACGACCCGAGGGCGGGGTTGTTAAACTTTTTTTTAATAAAACTTACTAATTATGGAAAATACTAAAGAAAGAAGAATATTAGATTTTGATATAACACCAATAACTTTGGCTAAATTTAAGTCTCAGGGATTAACACCATATTATTATGATGGTAATACTGATATTGTTGAAATAACAGGTCCAATTAAAGGGAAGACATATAACACAATACCAAAAGAAGTATTTTTATTAACTCCGGATGAATATGATAAAATTAAAAAATTATCAGATAAGGTTAAGGAAATGATTGAACTTAAATTAAACACAATTAAAGTGTATAAACAGTATATTCCCGCTAGTTTAGGGAAAATTATAGAAGAAAAATAAAATATTTTTAAAATTTATTTGACTTTTACTGAAACTAACATATACTTATTAAAAAACATAATAACACAACAAATGCAAACTTTAAATATATTACTTACGATAGCGGGAACTGAGGGTAGAGATACAACTTGGAAGTCGATGGTATGATATATATTTAAGTAAACAAAAATATTCAAAAATCCATCTTCAAAAAAAGGTGGATTTTTTTTTTTGGTTTAAAGTTTGGTATAATGAAATAAAGTATTATCTTTGTCGAAACAAATAGAAGTTATGGAAAAGTTAGCGGAATACGATGTGTATGAAGAATTGGTTATGGATTACTCACCAATATTAGGAGTAACCTACGGATTAAAAAATGTTTTAGTTGAGAAAGATTCAACAGAAGAAGAAGAAGAAAAAAAAGAAGAATAAAGTTTGGTAGAATGAAATAAAGTATTATCTTTGTACCATCAAAAACAAACAAGTTAATTGAAATATTGGTAATGTAAAAATGACATCTCCCAAGGGAGAAAGTCCTGGTCCGGATAGAACCTCATCTATCCAAAATTCGCTGCCATCATCTAACGGTCAGGATATATGGTTTTCATCCATAAAATCGGAGTTCGATTCTCCGTGGCAGTACAAGGGTTATGAACAACGTGTTCCCTAATTACACAATGTTGACGATTCGGAAAGACGAATAATCGGGGCTGTAGTTCAATTGGCTGAATAGCTCGTTTGCAACGAGAAGGTATGCGGGTTCGACCCCCGTCAGTTCCACAAAAAACAGAAAGACAGAATACGGGAAGTCACTACCCGGGAAACACGGTTCTTTCTCATTCAATTGTTATAGGATAGTCACCTTTGAATTGAAAATTTTGGTCCCATAGTTAAACGGCTATAATGTAGCCCTGTCACGGCTGAGTTCGGAGTTCGATTCTCCGTGGGACCGCAAACCCCAAGATTAATTACCTTGGGAATGGATGATTCGAAGCATCCGATTGATTATAGTGTAATGGTGCACACCATCCTCCAAAACAGGGTTCGAGTCCCTGGAACGTGGGCTTCTCAGGGGAAGGGAGATTAAGGTTCAAATCCTTACTAATCAGCAAAATAAATAATACATCGCGAGGGGGAGGTATAGTATCTCATCGGTCTCATAAGCCGACCAAAGCAGGAGCGTTACCTGCCCTACGCTACTAAATGCGAATATCGTATAGTGGTTATTACTCCATCCTTCCAAGTTGGAGACGACAGTTCGATTCTGTCTATTCGCTCTTTAATTTTTATATTCTGTTTGACGTTAGACAGTATGGTGCCCTCGATATCTCGGAAACACAAGTGGGGAAGGAAGTTACTCACCACATACAGAAAACATAGATTCGTATGTCTAACGAAAGGTTAAGTGAAAAGGTCGGCATTCATCAAGAATGTGACAAGATTATAATAGGGGAGTGAAGGGGTTTGGGCCTTCACACTTAATTACCAATCTATGACGGTAACAGAATAAACTACCTCCATAGCATAAATGGAAATGCCACATCCTTCTAAGATGTTCAATATTGGTTCGAATCCAGTTGGGGGTACAAATGGTGTAAAAGGGTTGAGTGATGGTGATTTGTAGGTAACACTCCTTAATACTAGGATTGGAGAGAAAGGTTGGTGCATATCACAAGTAATTCATCGAGGTAGGTTCGATTCCTATCTACACTACAACAATTACCCTCGTGGGCAAACGGAAAAGCCGTCTGATTTAGGCTCAGAAGATTTTGTGAGTTCGACTCTCACCGGGGGTACAAAATTTACACATAGAAAGACAAACAAGTAGGTTAAAACATTTGTAGGATAAGTAACCTTCACTCTACAACACTACAAGAAGTGTTATGTTTGTTGAGTAAGACAAGTAGTAATGACCTACATAGGGATGGCGACCTTAAACTCAAAAAGTTCCAATCTTGATGGGTGTGTAAAAATATACATTATCATAACTCGGTGTGATACGCCGCCAACCACCTCCTTAAACTACGTGGGAACTGCGGTTCTCCCAATGTGGCCGAAGTGATAATGTAAAACAAAGATGACTATGGCGGAATTGGTGTACGCAGTGGTGTGTTAAATGTGGGAATAGACATAATCCCTAATCCTTGTGAAAGGACTAACTGCTTGTCTTTTATTACAGGTTCGACCCCTGTTAGTTATCAGTAGTTTAAGAGACAGAGTTGACTTCTACTTAAAAAAAAATACTCTGCGACAGGCTTCCTACGCACGAATGGTGGTGCACCGGATTTGTAACCCGGAATAGAGTCAGTTCGATTCTGACAGGAAGCTCAATTGTCAAATGATATAGTGGTAATATAGGTCGGGTGGTCTTACGTAAGTGAGTGGTCTCTGGTCGTTCACGGGTTCGATTCCTGTTTTGACAACAATTGAGATAGAGATACTCAACAGATTTGGCATCATTTCTAAATAATGATGTAGCTGACGCCTCAAACGGTTTTACAGAGGGGGTCTTAGGGTTAATAGGGAGCCTACCAACTCACCTCCTAGTAATGGTTGACGTTTATGTGCGGGTAAGACCGTCTCGTGTTTAGAAATAGGAAAACAGAAGAAAAATCCACACCAAAATAATCTCATTGGTGGAAAAATGTCCGGGTGGTGTAACGGTAGCCACGCTGATTTTAAGTGTCAGTGCCATAGTGCGTGAGGGTTCGATTCCCTCTCCGGATACTGAGTTATAATAAAACTCAAAATTTATAAATGAAATGATTTACGTTTATAAAAAAAATAGATAATTTATAATTATGAAAAACAACCAACCCAACTCCACGTAATACTTGATTATTCAAGTATTATGACTCAGAAATTGAGAATTTGGAGAGTAGTCCCTACCAGTAAGACTGGTGTTCAGGCTCCCACTTTTTTCGTAGAAACTACGGAAGAAGGACGTGAGAAGGCAGAAGTATCTGCGGTTAAACAAGCAAGAGTAAAATCTGGCTTAGGAAAGTTCGATAATTGGAACTTTAGATTGGAGAAACTCTCTGTGAGGGTTGATAAATTTGGTCGGTATGTGAAACACCACCAATAATTTGACATATGTTTATGGGTTCATTAAAAACCCATAATTGGTCTCGTAACTCAGAGGTTAGAGTGCTACACTCATAATGTAGAAGCCGGGATATCGTAATTCTCCGGGACCACAGCTGATATTTGAGTGTAAGCAAGTACAATATCTATCGTTAGGCTCTTACAGGTGATGAACGGTGGTCTTAGGGTGATACCTAAGTGTGGATACCATTTAACTCTACATAAAACCCTCAATGAAAATTGGGGGTTTTTTATTTGGCATAAACAAAAAAAAGTATTATCTTTGTCAAAAATATAAAGATATGGAAATAGTGTTAGGGTTAGTTTTATTAGTGGTTTTTTTGTTTATTGTGTTCATTGTAGATATCTCAGGTATCTCTGTTTGTGGTTTACCCAAAAGTGATGAGGTATATTTGGAGTTGGTTAGGAAAATGAAGGAACGAAATATACAGTATATTGGTGAACCTCAAGGTCCGGGATTTATCACAACAGTATCGAATGATTTACCATATATTTCAAGGTCAATTACAGGTATTTTGTTCGGATATTACATTAATGGATACGGAATTGTTCCAAGATGGTATAAATCACACAAAGAGATTACAACAATTTTTAACCAATTAAATAACAAATAATATGAAATTAAATAAGAATTCAGTTAGTTCAAGATTGTACAAATGGTTTTATGGCGTTAGTGAATACCAAGGATTACCAAATAACTTGTGTCCATACTTTTGGAAACTTGTATTGATGTATCTAACAATCATCCCTTACACATTATTCTCAATCCCGGTGGTTGTTTATGATATGTTTGATAAACGATATGATAATGGTGATAGAAGCACGGGAGCTCGATTAGGAGTTAGTTGTGGGGTTTATTTTGGGTTGTTACTGTTTACCTCTTTAATCACAACAATTGTTGGACTTTTCACACATATTGAACCAAAAAGTTTTTGGGAGTTTTGTCAATTAACAGGTTGTATGGTATGGTCGGGGTTAATTATTATTGGTATTATTCGGGGTGTTAACTATTTGAGAGAATGGTCGACAAGTGATGAGGACTATTATTCCGAAACAGAAAATAAATGGATTACCAAGAAAGCTAAGGTTAATTTAACCACAGAGTTTATTAAAGCGAAATACAACAAGTATTGTCCTAAGATTGATTGGGTGAGTAATGAACGAGATTAATTATTTCCAAAAAATATTGGAACACCAATACCCTAATCATTTTAATCAAATTAGTTTGACTATGAATGCGTACTCCAATTATGAACAGTATTTAGGTCGTGATGGTAGGATGAGAGCGGAACTTAATTATAATTCAAGTAAACAAGACATTACAATAACTTTTCCCTCACGTATTGATGGTTTATATTACGATATAAGTTCTTTTATTAGATTTGTGTGGGGTATTAATGATGTGATTGGGGAATTTGATTCAGATGGGATTAATCGTTTTAAATTTACAGTATAAAAAATAAAATTATGATAGATAATATTGATGTAGTAAAAACTTTATTGAATTTTTCCGAACCGGGAGACTTCTATATGTTGTATGTGTTTAAAAGGAAGAAGGACCAACCTGAAGGGGAAAGAGATAACCACCAATCAGTAAGGACTATTAAAACTTACTGCGTTGATAGTCTTGAATATCTTGATAAGAGGTATGATGAGATTAAACAACTTTGTGAGATGTTTAAGGCTCGTGCGTACATCCATGTCCAAAAACAAAATCATCGTGATGTGTCCTTGGATATGTTATCAACTTTAGCAGAAAGAATTAAGAATGGTGCTCAAAACCAAAAAGGGTTATTTGATTCTGTTGTTGGAAAAATTAAAACTCAAGAAAAAAGATGGATTATTGATGTCGATACCAAGGATAAAAAATTCTTGAGAGACATTACTATGGACTTGATGGAGATTCAACCAGTGGGAAGTAAAGTTGAGAAAGTTATCCCAACTAAAAGTGGGTTCCATCTGATTACCCAAAAGTTTAATGTGATGGAGTTTAAGAAACTTTATCCGGATGTGGACATCCAAAAGAAAAACCCAACCTTATTATATTACCCAAATGTGTTAGATAGTGGAAAATAAAGAATTAAGTCAAAATTTTTTTAAACAAAAGAAGACAAAAATAAAGAAAATTGTTAAGGAGTATAAAACTGCCACTCGTCGTGAGATATTTGAGGGAGTTAGAGATAACTTCACATTTGGGTTCCTTGGAGCAACACTGGTTGTGTTTATTGCGACAAGAACCGATGTGGCGGTATTCTTAGGTTATCTAACATATTACTTCTTTATGGGTAAGATTGTGAACCGACCAAAGTATGTCACTGACTTAGGTCAATTGATTGTATTTCCAATTCCATCGGCTCTCGGTGCGTTTGCTGGGTATAAATTATCCTATATTTTACTACAAACGATAATGTAGGGATATTTATTGTCAAACACGATAGTAATTATGTCTGATAGTAAAATAACAATGACCAAAGAACAGTTGTTCAAAGCGATGAAGCTTAGTGAACAAGCGGGTGAGAATAACACCAAAAAAACAGGAACTCCTAAACTTTATACTTTAAGTGATAAAGTGGTTAAAATTTTAACCGATAGGATTAAGGATGAGTATACCGCACATTATTATTATAGAGCCGCAGCGAATTGGTGTCAAGATATGAATTATGCTAAGGCTGCGGAATTCTTTAAGGCGGAAGCCGCGGATGAATTAACTCATGCTATTGCCTTGGAAGAATATATGGTTGATTTTAATGTTCAACCGGAAATCCCACAAGCACCTACAAAACATTCATTTAAGAATTTAATTGATATTGTTAATGGGGCTTATGAAATGGAATTAGGATTAATGAAAGCGTATAACGGTAATTCCACTGATTTATTCTCTGAAGATATTACAACATTTGATGTGTTAGGTAAATTTAGAAAAATTCAAAGAAATGCTGTTACAGAATACAATGATTTAATTAACGCATCGAATCTTATTGATAAAACAGATAAGTTTCAAATTTTATATTTTGAACAAACATATTTCTAAGAAATATTTGACATATTGGAATAATATTTGTATATTTGTACTCTAATTAATTATTAATATTTAAAACAAAAAAAAAACATGAAAAAAATTATTGCATTATTAGCTATTTTAACACTAACAGTAGTGTCTTGTAAAAAAACAGAAGTAACAACAGAAGGGACAACTAAAGTTACTGATACAACATCAGTGGCGATTGACTCAGTATCAATTGATTCTGTAAAGGTTGACACAACAAAAGTTGTTGAAGAAGTAAAATAACTATAGAACATTAAGTAAAAAAAAACCATCATTATGATGGTTTTTTTTTTATAATAAACTTTTAATTCTATCGATATTTTCTTTTAATCCCACCATTGAACGAACATCAATTGAGGTACCTGCCGGCATTATTGTTTTTGCAACATTACCAGCCCAACTTGATAAATACCCATCTCCTTCAGATGAAGATGTATTAGTAGAGTCCCCTGTTGAAGTTGACGAAGATGGAGTTGTCGACTTTTTGGATACATGAACATGATTATCATGACCTTTAACTCCAAAAGTTAAAACCGCTTTATCATTACCTGATTCCACATTTTTAGTGTAACCTAATTTAATTAACTCATTAACTAATTTATCCGCATCTGCTCGATTAGTTAGACTAACCGCTTTCCCGTTAATCATTGAAATGTCAACTGCGTTTCCGGATTCATGTCTTGTACCAGTATCATGTCCCGAAATGGCTGTTGTAATATCAACTCTAAGATTGGCGTTTTTTGCTGCGGTTTGTATATCACTTAAAAGAGAAGTGTTAATATCATCTTTAGATGGAGTACTATTACCGACAACTTTGTCTTTAAAATCGACATTACTGTAAATGTCAGATGCCTCTTTTAATATGTTTCTATAATTTCTTTTCATAATAATAAATACCTTAATAATAGATAAAAAAAAAATCCGATGATTAGTCGGATTTCTTTGTATATGTTAATCGTCTGATGTTAGGTATCAAATTTTCCTCTATAATTGTTTGAGTTGGTTGTGGAATTGATTCTTCTTCTTTAATAATTGTTGGTTCCAATTGTGGAGATTTAAAAGTTTTTTTGAATACCCTCGGATTCTTGGTTTTTATTCGTTTTACCGGTAGAACTTTGATTAAACCATAGTTAATCCATCGATACCAAACTCTTTCGTGAATATAGTATTGTATTGGTTTATAGATTAACTCCACAATCCCAAACGCAGCCCCAATTTTAATTGAACCGGATATTGCCCACATAATTAGAAAACCAATTAAAGTACTGATTATTCGATAACTTAATGTTTTTGCTAAATGTCGTTTAGCGGATACTTTAACTTGACTCATATGAATTAATATTTTCGGGAATTATAATATTTTTTAATCCCCCATCCCTTTTCAGGTTTATTCCAACAGCTCTTGGTATTTCTAAATTTTTTGGGTCTAAATCATTTAAAATGATTCGACTACCTCGACCACAACCCATGATAATTTGATTGAACTTTAATCCAATAAGATTTAATTCATTTTCGGTAATTAACCTATAATCATTTGGACGAGCAGTTGTTACAATAATTACCGCACCACTATCAAATTGTTCATTTAAATAATCAATAACATCTTGAATAGGTTCAGGGGTTGTTTGTCCGAGTTCTGAGAATTTACGGTACTTTAGAATGGTACCGTCAATATCGACAAAATAAGTTGGGTTCTTAATAACTTTACTCATTTTCAAAGTTTTTCTTATTTAACTCTTTTATAGTAATGTTTTTGTTCTTCCACTCTTTCCATGTCTCAAATTCTAACAAGTCTTCTAATGTCTTCTCATGAACTAAAATAAACCCTTCAGGGGCGTTCCCCTCCAATTTTCTAACCGAACCTTCTTCTTTTAAAATTTTTTTGATGTCTATCATTTTAAATATTCTAATAATTTTTCTTTAACTCCTGATTGTTTGATTCCTTCATTCATTCTTGGTGTGTGAACGAAGTTGGATAAACCCCACTTTTGTTCCAAAAGTCCGTTAGAATCTTTTTTACCTAATACCAAATCATCGATACAAGCCCAATGTGTAACTTCGGGATGGTCGGTTAGATATTGGTGAACTTCTATACATCTTTGTTGCTCGTACATTGTTCGTCTAACCCATTCAAACTCATCCGGTTTATCACAACCGATGTATCGTTTGGTGAATGCAATTGGCGCTTTTAAGATTCCTTTTGATAGGTAGTATTCTCCGATTTCTGCCAATGTTGCGTGTAATCTCCAATCAGATGAAACAACTAATTCTGCTCCGGTTTCTTCCAATACCTGATTCAATATCTTAACGGCTTTCTTATCGAAATCGTCAAATCGTACCTCAACCGGTGCGGTTGTATCGCTGGTCGCCTCGGGATTAAGTTTTTTATACTTATTCCATTTTTTGGTTCGTCCACCCCAATTATTGGAGAGACAGATTACCCCATCATTATCTAGGAATATTACTTTCATCTTCTAATTCTTTAAATATTTTTAACATTTCCGGGTCAGTCTCATTGAAATATCTACGATTCATATCATCCCAATTTTCTCTAATCTCACTTGGTGCTAAACAACACCATTGCAAAAATACATAAAATAAATTAATTCTTAATTTTAAATTTTCAATTTTCATTCCTCGTAATTATCTTTTGTTAATTCTTCCCAAATTTCTTGAGATGTTGAAACTTCACTCATTTCCGCAGTGAATCCGTTAACCCCTTTTCGGAATGCATTTGGGTACCATTCTCCTTCTCCGTTTAATCTAATAAATGTTGAAAAGGCATTTAGATTCCAATGAGATTTTGTTTCTCTGTTTGGATTATCCGCACAATCTCCCATCCAAATATCAATACACCCTTCGGTGCAATTATGTCGTGAGAATTTAACCCACCCTTCTTGTAATTTTTCAGGTGTTTTCATTATTGGTACATTTCTCTAATTTCATCATCATCTAACTCGTCCCAATCCAATTCATCATCTTTTGGTTCGTTCGCCTCAAATATTTTAGAAGAACTTAAATTATATAGGACATCTCCCAAACTATCCTGTGATAGGATATATTTTCTAATTTCGTCTATTGTAAATGTTTCTCTCATCTTATATGTAGGTATTAACTTTATATGCCTCATAATCATAAAGATTTGCTGAGTAATGTGAATATTTTGGGTCAACCAAATAATCAATTTCGTTACCGGTATTCACATTTCTACTTTTCCACTCATATTTACCGGACTCATTTAATGTTGGTAAAGTTATTACCTCACATTTAATTCCCATCCCATAGTCATATTCATAATGAATATCGCCAACTTTAATCTCCTCAACTATTACGCTTCCTTTTGTGTGTGTTTTCATATTATTCTTCGCATTTATGTTCTTTATCTTTGTAGACGGAACAACCACAATTTCTACAAATTTTAATACCTTTTTCTTTCATCTCTTGGAGAGTACTTTCAATATTACCGGAATAGTAATTAAATTCTTTCTCAATTCTCTCCAAATATTCTATAACCGTTTCAGATTCTAACTTTTCCATATTTTATACAATTATTTTCTTTTTAACTTTTGGGGTTAATTCACTTATTGGTTTACCGCATTTGGTACAAACAGGGTTTTTCTCAAGGTCCCACACCTCTTCCATAATAAATGTGTGATTACATTTAACATCCGAGAACTTCTTGAATAATTTCTTGAACATATTATGACTTTAATATTCTTATTGCCTTGTTGGCACATTCATTTGTTAATCCATATCCAATGTCCAACGCATCCGGATGATTAATGTTGTTAGCCGTTCTAACAAAATTACCTCGTTGGTGGGGTAAGAAATCATTATCATCGTCAAAGATAACATATCTTTCCACTTCAGGATGTTCATCTAACCAATATTCCACTTCGTGACCTCTCTCAACTTGGTCTAACCATTCAAATAAACCTTCATTAAATAAGTAAGTACAGTCCTCTGTGATATCAATAACCTCACCAGGTAGGTTTCTCTTTTCCCACATTTCTTTCATTCTTTCTAACCCTGCATATCTCCAAGTTGATGATATTACAATCTTGGCACCGGTTTCTTCAACAACTCTTTTAAGGTTATTGACGAATTGGGGCTGAAATTGACTACCAAACTCATCGTGGTCGTGGGAGTAAACATTAAGAACTCCATCGATATCCAAAAATATAACCTTAATCTTTTCCATCTTATTTATTGTTTTAGTTGAATTAAACCTCTCATTATTAGTTAATTCCTGACATTTCCAACACCATTCACTTGATGTGTCTCCAATATGTTGATAACATTTAACCATTTTTTATTCTTTATTTAATTGTTCAATAATATATTGAACACCTTTTTCAGTTAATTTATAACCATCAGGAAATTCTCCGCGACCATTACTTGTCATTTGTAAATGGGCGGGGTTGATTAAAGTTAAATCTTTTAGAACTTTGTGTTGTCGAATTACTCTTTCGGCACTTTCTCTTTTCTCATCATTAAAGACATCTTCAACTTTGATTTCTTTCTCGGCAAAATACATAAATTCAAGACATTTATAAACACTTAAATTTTGGGTATAACAATCCTCAACATATTCTTTATATTTCTCAAAATCCTCGTCAGAATATTTGTAATTATCTTCTGTTCGTCTTTCTTTTAATCTCTCAATGTATTCGGTAATCGTTTCTTTATATAACCCCAATTCTTCATCAGATTCCATCATATCAATTAGATGTTGTTTTTGTTCATCTTTTTCACCTAAACAGGGTCTGGCATACCATTTACAAAGAGAATGATTTTGACCTAAATTATTTGGGTCGACATCTCTTCCCATAGGATTGACTAATACATCAATAAATTCAATTTCATCTCCATCGTAAAATCTCTCATTCTTAATATAAACAAAATCCGTCATTTCCACAAAATTTGGATGTAATGGTAATCTAAGAGGAGAGTCACCACTATTATACCTTACATACCATTTATTACTTATTTTTTCTAATTTACCTTTCATTTCACGCATATTTTACCCAGCAAATATAAATAAAAAAAACGGATATAATGATATAATTTTAGAAAATAATTAAATAAAAAAACCCATCATTACGATGGGCTCTCTTTAGTGGAAGTGCGGGGACTCGAACCCCGGTGTTACTTGTATTACCTATTAAGGACTACACGCTTAGGACATTGTTTAGCTAACAATCCGAAATTTCACAATTCCCTTATTTTTAAAGTGGTTCGTTTTACTGAGAACTAATCCTCCACTTGTTTCTTTTCGGGTAGAAACCACACCTTTGTAAAGTCTTCTGTTGCAAGGTTATCTGACCACCGACCCCGTGTTGTGTTTCTTACTAAGATACAGCAACTTCTTCAGTGCGAATAAATCCAACAGCTGAAAGTTTGTTTAAAACGTCTCCGTCTAAAAGTTTGTCATCCATAGATTTAAGTGATAGGAAACTTCTCACTGCGTGCCCCGAATAATTATTACAAATAGTCAATTCCGTGTCACCCCCATATTTTAACACCACAAAGATAAACATAAATATGGAAATTCCAAACAAAAAAAGTATTTATATTAAAATCATTTTAATGAAAGTAATGAAATTAACTGAATCGGACCTTAATCATATCATCAGAAGGGTCATACAGACAGAGCAAGACACTGAAGAAGAGGAAGATAAGAACTTAGTCGTTGGTCTTAGAAATTTTGCTAAAGGTAGAATTAGTAAAGACGATTTATACGATATTGACGACACCATATACGATATTGATACTAAAAATCCTTTAGGTCAATCCATAATAACCATTAAATTTGAAGATGATAAAGAATTTTTAGAAGAAATTGACATGGACGAACAAGATGTTTGGTTCATGCAGGCTCTTAATTCATACAATGGATATGAATTTCAAGATTCATATCAAATAGAGCAAGATTTTAAAGAAGGGTACAATGTGTATTATGAATTGAATGATGAAAATAAAGAAACTCTTAAAAATATCGCAACCACAATATTGCCTGAAAAAGAATTTAATCTTAATGAGGATGAATATAAGTTAGAATTATCAGAAATGTTACTTGATTTGTTTCCTAATGAAATGGATTATATTCTCGGAGATTTCCAATCTGAAAAAGAACATGAAATGAATACTGTTGCAAAAAAAGCAATCGAAGATGAATTTGATAAGCCATTAGAAGAAAACGGTATTAACCTTAATCATAATATGGATGAAGTGGAAATCACTCTTGCCGATTTATATTTGGGGGCATTACAATTAAATTTATTTAACTCTAATGCTAAAGAGATTGTCACAAAAATAATAAGTAAGTCTTTTGATGGTACCCCTGGTGGGTGGTACGAGAATAGTTACGAGTTTCAAGATGACCAATATTTTGATTCAGTATCATTTAATAATGAGGTCACAAGACAATTTGAAGAGATTATTGAAAAATTAGATGAAAAAAGTGACGAAGAATATACAATTCAAGATTTTGTTGATTTTAGAAACCGAGTTGTATCTAAATTTAAATTAAAAACTTGGTATGATAACCCTAAAGATAAAAATCTTATTTTTCAGATTGATTCATTTAACCCTGACACTATGTCAATTAAATTAAATGTTAAAGATACCACGACTAAATTATTTAAAAAACTTGAATTGGAAGAAGAAGAATTTAACAATTTTTTATATCAAAATACCTTATTTGATTTGGATGACATGTATTAATTGATTACTTTTGTCTCATGACAAATGATATATTACTACTAAAAGAAGTTCTTAGTGTTCCAACCGTAACTTATAAAGAAGACTTAATGGTCGAATTTATTAAAAATTGGTTAACGGAGAATAACATAGAACATTATGTTGATGAACACAAAAATGTTTATGCAACAAAACAAGAACTTGAAACACTTCCTGAGGACTTTTACTTCCCTTGTGTTATTGCACATACGGACACGGTCCACAGATTAGACACTATAATAGTTCACGAAGAACAATTACCTAATGCACAAGGTGAGATTAAAGACTCATTAAAAGCGTATAACTTACATGGATTACCAACCGGAATTGGAGGTGATGATAAATGTGGGGTATTTGCGTGTTTAAAATTACTTAGAGAGACACCAAATTTAAAGGCGGCATTTTTCGTATCTGAAGAAACTGGATGTCATGGTTCTAAAAAGGCGGACCCTGAGTTTTTCACCAATGTTGGATATGGAATTCAGTTTGATGCACCCGAGAATTGGATGATTACAGAACAATGTTTTGGGCAAGTATTATTTGATAGGGAATCGGAATTTTTTGAGGCTTGTGACCAAGTATTAACTGAAGGAATGAATAATGACGATATGCAGTACATGATTCACCCATACACCGATGTTTATGCGTTAAGAAGTAAATTTAATTTCGCTTGTATCAATTTCTCAATTGGGTATTACGATTATCACACACCAAATGAATATGTGGTGATTGAAGATGTATTCAAAGGAATTGAGATGGGTCGACAAATGGTTGAAAAACTTGGAAATAAATTACACTACAAAGAAGTAGTTGAAATTCCGAAATATAATCACAGATTCTTCTAAAACAAAAAAGAGACCATTTGGTCTCTTTTTTTATTTTGAATAAGGAGTTTCTAAACCACTATGTGTTATAAATCGAGCTTTTTGTTCCAAATCTTTTATTTGGGATTTTAATTCAAGTGCTTGGGATAATAATTTATTAACTACTTCAGCCTCTTTTTCGGTTAAATAATAAACCTCAAGTTTT
>JAUKPS010126010.1:0-18441 GCA_032273165.1 Chlorellidium tetrabotrys
TAAAGGCGTAAGTTGCTGTGTTAAACATTTTATATCTCCTATGTGTGTGTTTAAAAATTAGGTTTTTATGAAGAACCTGTAACTTCATATATATTTATGCCGGTTGATAGATTTCTCTATATTTTGACATAGCCATTTCTCTGGCCAGAAACAATCTTAATTGGACATAATCACTTAATTCCTCATCGTCATGTAAAGATGTTTCGATCTTTAGTATAATACGACGGGAATTAACTAATATGTCCTCATCGTCAACCAGAACCTGATTAGGATCAAGTCCCCAGGTCCTAATTGCGATAAGTCTGTATGGATTACTTCTTAGGAGCTTCGGCTTTTTTATCGTCAGCTTTTGCTGGGGCAGGGCTAGCAGGCTTTGCGTCACTTTTAGTTTCTGCCTTGGGAGCATCCTTTTTCTTAGCTAACTTCATGTCGCTAGCAGGTGCAGCCGTAGCCGGTGCTGTAGCAGCCGTAGCAGGTGTCGCTGGGGCTGTAGTTGCTTTTGCTGGCTCTGCGGCCATTGCTGTTGCTACTGACAATGTAGCGATTAGGGCGATTGCTAATGTTTTCATTTTAAGTTTCCTTTAAGTTAATGAAGTAGATTTTTGTGTCTACATATATATAACGCCTCAAGTATTGATTCCGTTGACATAAATACATATTATGTTATATATATCTTATCAGGGAATTTACGACGGGCAAAACTATGAGTATGCCAATACTCCTGACCAAATAGGGAAATCTTTCAATCACGGATTTGCTTGTATGGTTGATGTTTGGCGAATAGATAATACACTTTGTGTGGGTCCAGAAGAAGCACCTATTCCAGTTACTGACAAATATCTGCAAGGTAATCGTTTTTGGATTAAATGCGGTAATCAGGAAACATATGATTGGTTTACTACACAATCACTAAGACAATATCCTAACTATTTCTATCAGCCCAATAGTATGGTCAATGCATTAACTAGTAGTAATAAGTTATGGACACCGGGAACAGTACCGGTAAATGATACTAGTATTATTGTTCTTCCTGAGATACAAGATAGAGGTTTATTTAGTACAGTGCATTTAAGATGCTACGGAGTATGTAGCACCTTTTTAACCTTCATCAAACGTATGCGTAATGAAGGTGAGTGGTACTGATAAAGACTTGACCAACTCTGATATTTCTTCCCAATTCTCAATCCAATCATGATGTGATCCCGGATTCTTCATTGTCAAATAATGACCGGGTGCATCAACCTTATAACCTAATTTATGTAGTATTTGTGTAGGGTTATTACTCCACTCACTATAATCAACTATATGATAATTATCTTTCATTTGTAGTTGTGTGTAGAAATTTATTATATTATTGTAAATCGATAAAAACTTATTTGGATCTAAATAAAACTTTTTAACTTTGATAGAATTTAACTTATCTACATCCTCTTTTTTAAAGGGATAGAAATGAAATTCACCTAACTCGGGAAGTATACACCAACTTAATGTTGACTCTATTGGGTTACGTGTACTGATAATAACTTCTGTATTTTCATTTACCTCATCTAGCCATTTTAAGTTATGTGAATGTACAACATCCAAGGGCTTAATAGGTCTAACATTCTCATCAGGACCAACATACGTTATAACATTAAAATTATATTTGTATAATGAGTAAATACTACGCACTATTGTTAGACTGCCTGTTCTACCGGGCCCAACTACTAACCAACTCTTATCATGTATGAGTTCCTGCGGATATAAGTACCATTTCTTATCCACCACGACCCGTTCTCCGTACTACACTAGCACCACCGAAACCCTTGCTAGGCTTTGGTGCTTTTTGTTCAGCCTTTTTACCTGCAATCATTGGTGTATTTTTCTTTTTAGCTTCATTGGCTAAGTTAATAAATGGATTTTTACTTTTCTTTTCTTCTGTCATTTTTTTACCTTTATACTATCTAAATATTCATTTACGTTTCCATACAAGCTAATCAGCATAGCAATTTTACTGTCATAAAATCGTATGTAGGGAAAACTTCTTTTTTCAACTTTATTTACCCCCATATAATAGGGGCATTTGATTTTTTTATTAAGTTCTAAGATATAAGCATGATATTGAGTTTCTGGTTGTAGCCTTAACTCATATTGATAAAATTCTATTTCTGCCGTTCTGAATGCTAGATCACCAACATCTGTCAGTCGTAATCCGTCTTGGCGACCAGTCATCCACCACTTGAATAGTAGCTTATCTACTGGTATAGTTTTTTCTTGATTGAGGGAGTCTGGAAGTTGAGCCAATACAACTTCTGTAATAGTTTCTTTAAGAGTCTTACGCTTACTCATCTGGGTAGACAACTCTACCTGAGTTCATAAACACTACAGTAAACTTATCTGTTTTAAATTGTAGATTTAGTTTGCGACATAAATTACGTGCATGTCCTGGATTACTGAAACTAGTTTTTTTATATTTAGGTGTGGCTTCGTTATCTAAGTAGTGTTGACTTTTTAGATTGATTGGTTGACCATCATAAAATACTGCCCATATACCAGCGGCTTCTACAATTTGGTCACATTTGTATGTTACTTTGTCTACTAATTCAAGTAGTACTTTGGGTTGTGTTCTACTCATTAAAATCTACCACCATTAATCTCTACTTGAAATACAGGTTCAATTGTAACCTTATTTTGCAACAATTCATAGTTATCAGTAAGTAACTTGCTTAACTCATCACGTAATCCACGCGCCTCACTGATGGGAATCACCACGTCTTTCCCTTGTTTAGTTTCCATAATAGAAACTTTGTCTATAAATCGTTTAATGTGTATCATTAAGTATTTATCGCTTTTTTAGCTTCAATCTCAGTTTTATAGGGCCCTTGATACGGATAACGTTGAATAAAGATGTATTTAGGGCAAAAAACTGTCTCTTTTTCACTTCCTTGTTGTATATTGAACCATCCCGCAACATGATAACACTTACTTTTAGAACCTGTCGTAAATAAATGTAGTTTGCGCTTGATATCTAACATGCTATTGAATACTTTATTTGTTGTAGGATATACCTTAAAGGGCAAGTCATGTTTAGTTTTATCTGCTTTTTGTACAGTTTCAAACTCAATATTTGTCTTACGTTTAATAGCCGTAGTGTTTTTGTAATGGCTTTTATTGCCATTCAATTTAACTTCAAACCCTGATCCGTCTGCTAATACATTACCGACTTTTTCTTTACCATCAGTAACGATCCAGAATTGATTTTTAACTACGGGTTTTGCAATTAGTGTTTTTGTCATATGTGTTTCCTCTGTGTAAGTATACTATGTTTAAATGTACTTGTCAACCTTTGTACCTAGATAATATTGATATTGGTACTCCTGATGTTCTTTGCTTAATTTGGTTGATTCATACAGGTGTATTTCTTCAATATGTTCTTTGAATGCCCGATCCTGTGCTAATCGTCTTGTAGATTGTAACTTTACTAATTTATCTTTTTGAAATTCACCATCCGTTTCAATATCTCTAAGCTTTGTAGAGTCTATAATTTCTTTTCTTAGATTATACCTTAATGTAAAATCTAGCAACGGTGTGGGAGTAGATACTTTATTCATCTATACTAAAATGTTTTTTAATAGAAAGTATTGCCTGTGCCAGGGTAGCTTCATGCTGTGCTTGGTCAAACGTAGTATGTACGTGAGATTTTTCTGCATTACCTACAGCAGTAATGCATTCTTCAATAATCTTTTTTGCAAAATTAACTAACGGAAATTGATCTCCATCAATACATTCTTCAGCTATTTTTTTTAATAATTCGTTATCCATTTTTATCCTTTATTTGTATGGTTTTACATCCTTGTGTTTAACGATGATAACATTGTATACCACATCTTTATATTTAATTGGTAAATCTAAGTACACACTAATTCTCGGGCCTTCAATCTCATTAATCAATGTATCATTGCCAACTGTACCTACAAATGGAATCTTATTCCATTTACCAAAAAGACGATCACCGATATTGTATTTACCTGAGTATCGATTTGCTTTGAAATATTCTGCCAAACTAGCCATTATAACATAAACTGTTTTAGTACATCACGGGCGATAGACAAATCTTCTACTTCTGGTTCATCCAGCATTTTTCTATATTCTATGATGATTTCCATAGCATAGGATTGATCCTCATCATCCAATGAGTACCACCACTCCTGTAATTCATCTGGAGTTTTGTTTAAAATATATTGTAAGTTGTTGTAATCTCTATTCATTTTATTCTCCTAGTTTTTCCCAAGTATATTCAACTTCTTTCATATATGCTACAGGCTTTATCCATCCATTCTTTGTAGCTGTTCGGAACATCAATTCATATTCTGTTGGACAATCTTTGCTGACTTCAAATCCTGCACGAGGTGCCATAATGATACCATCTTGAATAATGAAGTCAGGATCTTTATTATGTATCTTTCTGATTTTCTTCTCAGGTGTTGTAAAGTTCATACCAAACTACCCTTATAAGGACTGTTTAACCATTTAGCATATGTATCTGCTTGTTCACTAATCTTAGTCAATTCATACTTACCGCAGAATTTCATAAAGTGAATGCCAACTTGGGGGGTTGTTGTTGTACGTACACCCTCACGAATGTTTGTATCTACTGATACTTTAACATCATCTGGTTGACGAGTCAAGTCAATTAATACCCTATTACGTTCATAGTCATCACGTACCCGATGTTCAACACCATTGTGGTCTACCCATCGTTGTAGCATCATGTTATTCCAATCAAAACCTTGTTTTGTCCGATCAGCATAAGCTTCCATCAAGCCAGCTTTCTTTTGTGTACCTTTACTACGTACACCAGGATAAGCACTAAACACATTGTCAGTACCATCACCACGCATACATTTCTCAAATAGAATATATTGTGGGTCACCTAACAGTTTTGGTTCCTTTGTTTTCTTATCCTTGACAATTTTACCTTTATCATCAAAGTAACCTTCAAGTGTAATCAAATTACCAGTGATGCCATTATATTGTTTCACACGTTCTGTAATCAATTGAATGTAATCAGTATCGCTACTGATAATGAAGTGTTCATCTTCTGGATGCAAGTGAACGAATCGTGCAATCAAGTCATCGGCTTCTGCCTTAGGATCACGCAATACAGACACGTTTGTTTTTTCACGTAAGAAAGTTGTAAATTTTTCATACGTTTCCCAGAACAATTTATTTTCCTCAACCTCTGCTTCTGTTTGTGATTGTGTGTCAACGATACGATTCTTTTTATAAGGTTCGTAGTAATCCTTACGCCAGCTACGGCCCTCGAGACAGAATATGACATGGTCAATGCCAAATTTACGAACCACTTGATTGACTGATGCCAATGTTAAGTGAAGGGCCATTCCCACTTTCTCCCAAGGATCACTGTTACGTGATGCAACGTGACGAGCACGGAAGAAAGTATTTGCGGTATCGATTAGTGCGTATTTCATGTGTCTATTATATACTACTATTTAGATGTTGTCAATTTAAATATGTTCCAAAAACTTTTTCGGTTCATCTTTGATTACTTTAAAAATTTTACTAGGACTAAACGGTAGATAGTCCTGTTTAACACGATATATTTCTGAATAAACAGCATTACACCTACCCTCTACGAATTCAGTAATTTGTTTACCATCAATATTGAATTTAGGGTCAATCCATTCTAATTTATCGTCAAACAAAACTAATAACTTGTCTTTCCATTCATTTTTCAAATGACGTTCAAGTGCAATTATTTGGCTATACTTACCGTAATATAAATGAGAGAAAACTTGTTTCTCTGCACTAGGATTGCAATATCCTTTACGCAAGCGAGAGTCTACATTTAGTGTAATACCAAATCCCCATTTACCGTTATGTGAGAGTTGGATGATATAAAACCATCCACACTTACTTTCCATTTTAAATTTAGGGTTTTGCATTCTTTACAATCTCTAAAATGTCATCATCTAGTTCATTAAAAATATCACATCCGTTTTGCATAAAATCGTTCACATCACCGGTCAAATAGTAGTCACCGCCGACACGTTGATAAATCTTCATCACTACAGCAAGAGCCGCATTGTGTGGGCAAGAAGGAACATTCTTCAATGTTGGATGTGCTTTACGAAAGTACTTAGTATAAGCACGTTCAGTAGTAGTACGTAATCCTGCTAAGTCACTAAAACATTCAAAAATCACAGCATTAAAATCATTTAAGAATTTCTTCCAGTGTGTTCCCGTAACTGGGAAGTTATTGTTTTGCATATGTTCAACTAAGTTACCATATAAACCCCAAGTAGCCGCATCTGTTAGTGTACCATGCCAATATGTTTTATGTGTAGCAAGAATAAACTCTAGTGTATCTAACTTCCAATCATAAATCACATCTGTGCGGGGTAATGTTCCTGCTTTACCAAAGTCTGGATGACCTTTTGGTAATGGAGTTGCTTCATATTTTTCACACAATGATTGACGAGCCTCGGCATCTGTATATTCACTACTTTGTGAAGGGTTGTTAAACTGACGTACTGCCGCAACTTTAATCTTATGATGGTCATATGTTTCCCATTTCTTTTGACCTTTGCCGTTACGATGTAAAGCCGCTTCTGGTGTGAAGCTAGGGTGGGGTTCATCAACAACAAATGTTGGGAATTTAAAATTCAACCAATCATCGGGTTCATTACCCCAAAGACCATGCTTTGCTAGTAGACCAACAACTGCTATACCGTGTTGTGTATCAAAGCAAGAATGTGTACCGTCTTTTTGTTTAGTAGCAAAAACAGGGGACAACAAACGAGGGTCAAGATTCTTCAGAATGTCACTATGACAATGATTAACGTCCAATAATCTTTGTGTGATTTCGTTGAATGTGTTAGAACCAATAGGTGCTTGTACTAACTTGCCAATGTGCTTTGTGTTAAAATTCTTCTTGTTTGCCTTAAGTGTATTGATGTACTCCATTGTATCTGGATTCTGTTCAAGTAACTTGACAACCTCTTCTAAAGTTAAAACTTTGGGGTTTGCAAGTTTCTTGGGATCTAGTGGGTTACGAATCTTAGTAATGTCAATCTTCTGTCCCTTAGGTACTTTTGTAAATGGAAAGACATATGTTGTATTTTTTCTAGTTGCCACAAATAACTCCCTTAGATTAAGTTAATAAGTCTCTATTGTATAGCCAACTTCATTTAATGTCAAATTTTATTTTGTTGTATTTTTACAACACTTTTTAACTTACCTCAGTACGGCCATTGCCGAGGTCCTTACTACGGATAACCCTAGCATCACGGTTCTCCGGATCCGCAACTTGCTGTTCATACATCTCTAATGCTACATTACGACATACTGTCTGAAACCATCTATCAACAATAACAACATCAGTATCATCATCTCGCTGTTTGTAACCCGATTTAATAAGATTTAATACAAACTTATCATTGAAATCTAAATCAAATGCACCATCATTGATATTCTCAGGATTGATTTCTACTTTAGTAATAGCAATGTATGGTTCACCTGCCGCTGTTGCTTTTTCTTTATCTGTAAGCTCGGGTGTCGGAGGCTTCTGCTGTTTAGGCTTAGCAGGTTCCTTCTTAACAACAGGTGCAACCTCTTGTTTCTTAAATAAATTTTTTAATTTTTCAAACATTTGTATCTTTCATGTAATTTAAAACTAGCAAGATTTTTTGCCTTGCTTTCACACATCATATCAAAACTATCAATAAATGTCAATGCCCAATCATTCACGGCATCGTTCCAATAGTAATCACTATGTGCCCGAAGCTTCTGTTTACTGTGCCCTGCTTCAATCAACGCACCATGAGCGGGTAACTGTGATCCGGGATGTCCGACAAGTACGTCCTCACGGCTGACGGAGTAATGTAAAGTAGGCCTGACACCGCGCCAGCTATCAATGACCATTTTAACACGGTCATCAGTAGGTTGAATATATTCACCTTCTCGGATCCAATTATGGTGAATGTCCATGACCGTAGGTACGAGGTCAGATAATGATAAGCAGTCTGTAAGTCCATGTGTGTATTCCTCATTTTCTAGTGTTAGTGTGTTTCTCGCTTCTGGCGACAATCTGTTATACACATCCCTAATGCCTTGTGGGCCTCTACGTCCCGAGATATGTACATTTACTTTGAAGTCTTGAAACTCTTTGCCATAGCCCATCCATCGAACCATGTCACAATGATATTCAAATTCTTCAATACTCTTATTTACTACCTCGTCACGGTCACTCGCTAAAACTACAAATTGGTCAGGATGAAATGAAAGACGAACATCATTGGCACGTGCCGTCTCACCGATCGGTGCAAACCATCGTGCTAAACTGTTTTGTACATCAGTGCTTTGCCAAAAGTCTTTGTACTCATCTAGTGTGTAGAAACTAAGCATATCACTAGTAAGACGAACCATACGTAGTTCGGGTTCTAATGTAGCAACACGTTTAACCAATGCGTGAGTATTCATAATATTGCGTTTAGCAACATCCATAATCTTTTCTTCTACTACACTGCGACTATTACGCTTTGCCCAAGCGTGAGTTGTACCGCCCGTGTTAAGACCTTCGGCTGAAACAATCTCACCTTTGTGATTAATTTCTGCCCATTTACAAGCGAAACCGATACGTTTGACTGACTGATTTGTGTACATAGATAGACCAAAATGATAAATAATAGATACAGTGTAGCATACCTACGCAATAAAGTCAACTATTTACGGATACTACTATGAGATTTACAGAATTTATAACAGAATCTAGCAAGATTTGCCCACAATGTGGAATGAGAGGTTGCACGTGTGCGCCTGGAAAATGTAACTGCAAGCCAAAGCCTGGTTACCCAAAGAATATTGACGAAGCCGCAAACCCGGCACAACAGGCTGCTATAGCTATTCATAAAAAAGAAGAAGTAGATGAGGGTGAAAATTGGTCAAAGCACAATAATAAACGTGTAGGTGGCATGAGCAAAAAGTCTGTAAAGAGTTATCGCCGCAGTCATCCTGGTAGTAAGATTCAAACAGCAGTTACTACTAAGCCAAGCAAGATCAAAAAGGGTAGTAAGGACGCAAAACGCAGAAAGAGTTTCTGTGCTAGAATGCGTGGTATGAAGAAACACAACACAAGTGCTAAAACAGCACATGATCCAAATAGCAACATTAACAAGAGTTTGCGTAGATGGAATTGTGAAAGTATAGAACAGATGCAAGAGTTAGTAATGCTTGCGGAACAACGTATTAGGAACCTTAAGAAATGAATTTCCAAGAACTATTTGAGGGTGCAACACCCAAACTACCGGGTGCTACTGGCGGCATTAAAGTTATGAGTATGGATCAATTCCTTGCTCAATCTGATGATTTACCTGATGAACAATTAGATGAATTGTCTCCTCAAACATTAGCAAGCTATGTTAGAAAATCTAATACAGATGCTAGAGATAGACTTAAACAAGATCCTAAAAATCAATTTAAAAAAGCTCAGAAAAGAGCCGCTGGTATAGGTCAAGCTATCGGTAAGATTCGTGCTACAATGGAACCTGCTACTAAACAACAAGCTAAACCAGAAGATGTAGCAGAAGGTTCAGAAGAAAGCAATTTGTATTCAATGGCACTACAAAGATATCCGCAACTAAAACAAGTTGATAGAGAAACAGTTGTTAACGCATTAAATGTTGCTTATGAAGATTATCTAATGCACTATGGATATGAAGGCATTGGATCGGATGAAGAAAGCAGTATGATCGATTACGCTGTTAAAGGGTTGAAGGAAGGTATAGCGGAAGCAACCAAACTACCAGCACAAACACGTGAACTAAAAGGTCAAGAACTAGACGATTACTTAGATAGAATTCGTAATCGTGAAAAGGGTAAAACAGACAAATATAAACTACCTTACATCCATCGCTCAAGTGTAGTAAAATACTACAATGAAGAAGGTAAGAAATACGACACAGACCAAATCAAAACAGCATTGGGTGTTCGTCCAAAGAAACTTCTTAAACAAAATGAGAAGATGAAACATAGCAACGGTGAATTAGAACAATTCTTTAATATTGGTTTTGCCGCACTGGTTGGTATCGCATTAGATGAAGGTACTAACGAACTAATTGTAGTTAATACATGCCCAGGTGCCGGATCATGTAAAATAGAATGTTTTGCTATGAAGGGCGGCAAAGTTCAGTTTGAAGGTCCTTGGTTAAGTGACGGAAGAATACTAACATTCTTATTAAATGATCCAGATGGTTTCTTCAATCAATTAAGTAATGAAATTACAAAAGAAGAAAAGCTAGCACAAAAAGGTGGTTATAATTTAACTATACGTTGGCATGATGCTGGTGATTTCTTTAGCCCAGAATATCAAGACCTGGCATTTAAATTAGCTGACGCTCACCCTGATGTTAAATTCTATGCTTATACTAAGATTGCGGCCGCGGCACTAGGTCAAAAGCCTAAAAACTTTATTATTAACTGGAGTGAGGGCGCAAGTAGTAGTCAAGAAAAACAAGTTAAAGCACAGGATGCTAACTTGGATAAAACTAAGAATAGTCGTATCGTCCCGAGTAAGTTATTCTATGACTTATTGAAGAAAGATAAGGATGGTAAGTTAGATAAAACTGCTGATGGTGCTTGGCAACCCAAAGATGCGGCCGCATTAGAAGAATTAAAAGATAGATTAGCAAATCAATATAATCTAAAACGTGATAGCATCATTGATTACAATGAGATGATGGCTACACCACAGAAGAATAATATTCAAAAATGGAATGTAATTATTGCGCCGGGTGAAGGTGATATCAGTGCTAATAGACAAGATGTATTGTCCACACTATTATTAAAACACTAATGAGAGTAAGTGAATTCATTACTGAAGGCCGATCACATCCAGTTATTTGCGTGGATGTACAACCAGAATATAATGGCGGACCGTGGCCACCTGCTAATCCAAAATTCGTTCAAATAATGAATTTTGTACAAAATCAAACAGGACCTGTGCTGTTCTTTATCAATGCCGAAGACCAAGGCATGAGTGGAGATTCCATTCAACAGATACAACAATTCTGGGATGAAACACTAGGCACAGAAGGCGAAGAAGGTGAGGATGATAATGGTGATTACTATTACAATGAACCAGAAAGTCCAATCGATTGGCGTCGCTTTCAAATAGTAGATAAAGGTTACGGATACTTGCGTTCATGGATGGATCACGGTATTGAACTAAGTACTATCATTGCTACTATACGTGAACTATACGCTCAAAAAGTAAGTGATACTAGAGACCTAGAGTTCCCGGCTTTTAATAAGCGCACAACAACACAGTCACTTATTATGGGTGCCATTGAAGAAATGGAAGATGATCCAATGTCAGTTGGCTGGACAAGTATTGCACAATTAAAACGTTTTAATGGTGCATACCTAGTAGGTGGCGGTAGAGACGAATGCCTGCGTGAAGTAGAATTGTTAATGAATGCGTTCAATATTAAATATAAACGTATTGATAGCCTGGTATATTAAATGAGAGCAACAGAATTTATAACAGAAGGCACATTAAGCATAGATGTACCCAATGAAGATTGGTTGCAAGATAAAATAGACTACGCCAAAAGCAAAGGTCGTAACAGTTACGGCGTTCCCTATATGGGTAGCACAACTGCCAGTGTACGTGGAACACCACCTAGAGTGCGT
Organism: Chlorellidium tetrabotrys; assembly: GCA_032273165.1. Classification (NCBI taxonomy): domain Eukaryota; class Xanthophyceae; order Mischococcales; family Botryochloridaceae; genus Chlorellidium; species Chlorellidium tetrabotrys. The sequence goes on from JAUKPS010126010.1 coordinate 11,692, forward strand.
GTAATGCGGTTAGCTTCATTACCAGGCATGCGCCACGAACAAACCAATATACGTAAAGATGACTTAAAGTCATTAATGGATTACATGGAAAAGACTGGTAAGTTGCCGCCAGGACGAGCCGGTGAAGAATATCTACCATACATTATGGTTGCCTACAACGGTGAAGCTTGGGTTAACGAAGGCAATCATCGTATCATGGCCGCATATAGATTAAACTGGCCGGATATGCCTATTGAAATTAGATACTTTGATGGCGGTGAACGAATTAAAGACGGTGCAATGTATCCGGGAAAAATTGGTCTATGAGAGCAAATGAATTCATGTTTGAAACTGCCCATACGCAATTGTGGCATGGAACATCTGAGCCTGTTGATGTGATTCAACAACAGGGACTAAGAGGTGGTAGGCACCATGCTGTATTTCTAACAGATAATCCTGACTTAGCATTAGAATATGCTGTATCAGACCAAGAAAGAACTGGCAATGATTATGTAATACTAATCACGGTTGATGTAAATAAGCTAGACCATAAAAAACTTGTAGGAGATCTAGATCATACTACCGTTGACAATTGGATAGATAGTTTAAAAGAAACAGACCAATGTATGTATTTAGGTGATATACTACCTAATATGATTGCAAACGTTGAGGATTATACAGACCAATGAGGGTAAATGAATTCATTGTTGAAGCAGTTGGCGGTGACTACATTTATCATAGTGTAGCACAACCTAATCAAATTTGGAATATACTTCGTAAAGGTGTAATACAACCACACTTATCTGATACGGATGAAGAAGGTGGTTGGGAAATACCAGTCATTAGCGCAAGTAGAAATCAATACTATCGATTCCCGTATGGTGGTGGTAGTATTCAACTTGTGTTAGATAAAAATGCATTACGACAAGCCGGCTTTAAAGTAATGCCATTCTCTTATATGCAGTTTTATAATCAACCTGATGGAACTGGTCCTACTGCTAGTAACCCAATGTATAAACAAGAAACAGAAGAACGTATCTATCACCCAAGAGGTATAGGTATTCCTGTTAAGAAACCATATGTTGTGGGCATACAGATACGCAAAGAACTAATGAATAAAGTACCAGAAGGTCTATTGAAGTTGATTAATGATAGTGGTTTAGAACTAACTACTATGCGTGATGATCCTACTAATAAAGGCACGTTCTCACGTAAGTTAGCTAAACCACCATTGAATAGTAAACATTACTATAAGCCAAATGAAGTTCAAATAGTAGCAAGGAGAGACAATCCAGATGAATATACACTATGGAGTGTTACACATGATGGCTTAATCTTGCCGATAGGTGATACCGGTGAGTTTAATAAGGGCGGTTTGACAAAAGAAAAAGCAATAGATGCATTTAAGAGATTAACAGGTGGTAATCCAAAAGAAGTTCAAAACGTTATTAAATTTGATGGTCCGTTTAAAGCAAATTATTACCACAATGAATCTGGTGGCCCACGCATAGAACTATACAACTGGGTTCCTCCAATAGTATCTAATAACTAAACTTTCAACAACTGATCCATAGTATACAGATTACGCATATAGGGTGACACATTACCTAACACACTAGATTCAATGTCACCCTTTCTTCTTGGACCCACTTTAACTTCAAACTCAGTGTTGTTTACTTCTTTAAACATATTGACGATATCAACTACTGTTCTTCCTACGCCATGTCCTAAACATTCTACTTGATTGCTAGATTGTTCAATAGATTGTTTCAACGCATCACATATTTCATTTACATGAACATAATCACGTACACACGTACCATCACTTGTATTGTAATCATCTCCGAAAATTGTAAATTCTTTTGTAGTTCTAGCTCTCAATAGATTATACATTAATCCGTCTGGATTAGTTGGTGCAAAACCGTCACTACCAATTACGTTGTAAAAACGAAAAATAGTATATGGTATAGGATTATGTTTAGTTGCATATTCACGCACAACATCTTCTGCCGCACGTTTACTGATACCATATGCACTTTCACAATCTTGTGCGGCACCTGTACTAGCAAAGATAAAGTTCTTTGTTTTAATTTTACTTAATACATTCATTGTACCATTCAAATTAGTGATATAATAACTAATAGGATTTTGTTCACTTTCACCCACATTAACTAATGCCGCTAAGTGAATAACCGCATCAAATTCTTCTGGCAATTCAAACATCTTACGAATATCTATGCTGTAGTAGTCTACTAAATTATCTACTTGTGGTACTTTGATATCTAGGCCATATACTTCATATGACCCCTCTAACATTTGACATAGATGTGAACCTATGTATCCTGAACATCCTGTAACTAAAACTTTTTTCATAATCCTTCAAACAAACTTGCGCCTGTTTCTTCCTCTATTGGTTTGTATGCTGGGTCTTTACTTAAATAAGTATTGTTATCAGTATATAATACAGTAAGAAACTTATATTTGTTTGATAACACACTTTCAAAATCTTCCCGTGCTAATCGATTACGTTCTAATTCTTTAATATAATCACTGTACTTAACTGTATCATATGTATTAATCTTTGCAGAATTAGTATTGCTATGTTTACCTACAAAGTTATCTAAGAATTCAATCCAACCTTCTGCTACCTGATCGTCAAGTTGTTTAACATATTCTAACCCAATATCATCATGCGGTAGATTATAGAGTTTATTCAATACTGCAGGAACATCTTCTTGCTTACATTTATTGAACAACATACCATTAAAGTTATCAGACCAGTCTTGCTTATCTAACACTACACATGGCATATGACCTAGACATTCTAAAAATGCAAAAGGATAGTTCTCACGCAAACTAGGCATGAAAAATACCTTACAACTTTTAATAAAATCTACCTTTTCTTGACCAGTGATCCCGGCTTTGATTTCATAGTCAGTTATACCAGCTTCTTCAAATGCTTTTTCAAATTTCTTTTGACCATTGGAGTTAGTCATTACCTTGCAAGGGAGTTTAGCTTCCTTCATTGCTTTAATGTATGATTCAGGATTCTTGCCTTCTTCCCACCGACCAATGAATAATACACCTTTACGATTAGTATTTTTATTAGTTTCTAGCAATCCACGCTCACTCATAGGCATACGCAACAACGCACAGTTAGTTGCACCAAACTTGGTTAGTTCATCAATGTTCTTTTGACTTTGTGTGCCAATAATGATATCAGTAAACTCCATGTGCTTGTTATAGAAGTTGTGATAACTGTCTAAGAATACATCACTACCTTGACTGTCACGGAAGATCATACTATGTAAATGTGTATAGAATACAACCGGGATATACTTATTGACAGTCATTGCATAAGCCGCAGTCATTGCTTCCTGTGTATTACATATAATCATATCATAAATGTTTTCCTCAAATGCTTCTAGTATTGATGTACGGAAGTTAATAATCTTTTCAAAATTAACCGTATCACTAAATGCAAATGTTGAAGTATGTTCGTTATAACGTAGAGGTTCTAATGGCCATATAGTATTAGCACCCAATGATTCAATAAGTTCTGTGAATTTACTATTATTAGGAGCTTTGTCTAATAAAATATCAACTTTCCAACCTATACGGCCGCACATCTCAGTGAAACCTTTAGCAAACGATCCTATACCCCCGTGCGGGATAAAGTGCTGGTCACTAATTAAAAAAGCAATTCGTTTATTATATAATTTCATTTTGTCTCATCAACTGTGGGAACGTACTGCCATTCAGTCCATTCCTTCTTTTTAATAAAGCTACCTGTATCAGTGGTCTTAGCACTATAATCAGATACTTCAATTTGTGTTCTATATTGTAACACTTTTTCTGGTCCGTCCCAACCGTTTCGGACAAGATATCTTAATTCATACATATATTTACCTTTTTAATAACCACATAATATGGGCATTCTTATCATGCCATTTGTGTTCAAATATAGACTCACCTGGCCCTGTCCACATTGCTGTAATTCTATAACCATATTTTAACCAAATTAACTTGCCTGTTAACACGCATCTTTTAGGCAACCATGCAAACTTAAGAGTTGATCCTAGACCTCTCATTAATGCATTGTTGTAAAATACATCATCAGATATTGGATAATCTAACATGTGTGGACTATTTTATGTACCCCACTCATTTTTAAAGAGTGGTACTTGTAATCTATCACTATAACGATAACCACGATTCATTGCTTCAATAGCAACATTCTTAGCATTCATGCTATATACAGATTCTACACCACCACATGGCATAAAGTATACAGGACCTCTAAATCCACCTGTACGAAATTCTTGTACAGCTTTATCTGCTTCTAACGCATCTTCCTTAGTAGCAATAACAAACTTTAAATAAACAAAGCCGATACTTTCATATTGACGAATGATACTAGGACAAATTGCTTCTTCCCAGTTTTCACCACTGATACTTAGTTTAGGACTAACACTAAATGTTAGTGCATTCTTTTCTCTGTTAATCTTCCATTGTTGTAGATAGATTGATAGGTCTTGACTTAGTTCTTGTGTACCATTGGTTTCAAACGTAATCTCTTTAAGACTTCTCATCTTTTCGTTTGAAAGTAAGTCTGGATACGCTCTTTGCCAACCGAGTAGAGGTTCTCCACCAGTGATGACAAGGTGCTCATCCATCCAGCGATTGTGAGGAAGCATAGCCATAATGTCGTCAACAATATCATCGGTGGGGCGAACAGGACTAAGATGCTTAAAACGAGGATCCCATGAAGCATAACTGTCACATCCTGTACTGACCAACGGTAGTTTTTTATAATCATCATAATAGTGAACCCTTGCGGCAATATCTTCTACTTCTTTACTTACTTGACCTTTAGGCATGCCAAAGCCTGCACATTTAAAGTTACAACCAAATGTTCGTAAGAACACGGAGGGAACTCCCATGTAACGGCCTTCACCCTGAATACTATAGAATAGTTCTGAAATTTTTATGTTACTCATATTTTACCAATTATGTATTGTGTTTGCTATAATAAAACAACATGTTATCACATGTAGCACCACCCAGAAAGTTTTTAGGAACAATGCAATCTTTGCTTCACGTAATGTAAGAATGGGTACATCAGGCCGATCATCATCTGTATTACCCATTAGATGACCGGTTGCCCTAGCCCAAATCTTCTCAAGCGAATTCATTATCTTCCCTATGACCTGAACGTCCTGCCATATTGCTATCAGTCTCACGGACCTCTACCCTACAGCACCACACTCGTTTAGCTTCTTCACTACCGCAATTAGGCAAGAAGATTGTGTTAATGTATTCGTATAAGAAGTCAGATATACCTTCACACCCAGTACGTTCTACTTCTGTAATCTTTGCTAGTTTCAATCTACCTAGTTCTAATAGATGTTCACGCATTGGATCATCTTGTGCGACTAATAGTGTATGGTCAAACCATTCTTCTAGTTTATCTTTAAGTGGTCGTAATCCACCGAAATCAGTTACCCAGTTACGGGCATCTAATGTATCAGCTTCAAACTCAAAGTGAAAACTCATAGCATAGCCATGAATTAAGTTACAATGACTGTCAGCACGCCATTGACGATATGCAACAGGACCTATTTGTCTGTATGTTTTTGTTGAAAAGAATTTTTTGTTTGCCATTGTGTTCTCCTATGTTATATTATAGCATAGGACGCAGAATTTGTATACCGGGATGAGCCCAAAGAGACCGGTTATAGTTATTTACTATTTTTTAATAATTCTGCTTCGGCAACCCGTTTTCGCAAACTACTAGAACTAAAGCTGTGGTCACGCTGATTAAATATAACCTGCACACCACGACCTGCGCCCTCATTACGGCCGGTAAAGTTCTTATCCTCATACTCTGTGCCCAAAATACGAACATCTAATGGCAATATCAATAACAAGTCAATCAAGTCTTGCTCAGTTTGATAGACAACAACTTCGTCAACATAGCGACAAGCCGCAAGTTGAATCTGTCGTTCTACAATACTTTGAATAGGTTTGTTCTTAGTATCAGGTCGATCAATTGTGGGGTCTGTTTGTAACCCGCAAATCAAGTAATCACAATGATTCCTCGCTTCACTTAACATAGCAACATGTCCTGCATGTAGCATATCAAATGTACTGAAAGTAATACCGATCTTTTTACCTTGTGCTTTTAGTTCTTTGATGTGATTAAATATCATTTTGAGAGTGTTCTCCACATTTTAAGTTGTTCGTGTTCTTTTAAGAATTCATCCTCACCAGCAAATGTAGGTGCGTCAGCCATAATCTCATCTAACATCCATTTCAATTTGTGTAAATCTTTTTTGATTTCAAACTGATTGAAACCATCATTGTAGTGACTATGTAATTCTACACCGGCAATGTAAATTTGATGATGTACGCTATTGTAATCCATTGGTTTTCTAAATCCCATTATTTGCAACCTTTGTTAGCAATCTGTAGAAACTCTGTTCTAGCGGCTGGGTCAGATTTGAAACCACCACCTAAACGACATGTAACAGTACTAGATCCTGTATCTTCTACACCACGACTTTTTACGCAATAGTGCTGTGCGTCAATCATAACTGCAACATCTTCTGTCTGAAGGATGAACTGTAAGGTGTGAAAAATTTGCTCTGTTAACCTCTCCTGGATTTGAGGCCTTTTGCTAAAATATTCTACGATACGGTTTATCTTACTAAGACCTAACACCTTTTGTTTAGGTACATAAGCTACAGTAGCCAATCCATCGATGACTAC
>JAUKPS010126121.1:7031-18437 GCA_032273165.1 Chlorellidium tetrabotrys
TCAAGTGGTATTTTTGGCTGCTGAAGATCCGTCGGCGCCTGGATGAACGAGATCCAGGGATGTCGTTTGAGACCACTCTTTACCATGCAGGTGTTGGGCGCAAGCAGTTTCCGCCCAACCCAGGCGACTACAAAAGTCGCATTGTGGGCTGGATTGCACTGTGGCCAGCCAGCATGCTGTGGACTGTGATCAACGATCCTGTGCGCCGAGCTGCCGAAGAAATCTACGCTCGACTGGGAGGCACCTACCTAAAGATCAGCAACCGGGTGTTTGCTGGTTACACCAAGCCTCGGGATTAAACTGTTTGACATGCGACAGATTTATGCTAAAGTGAAGGTGTTAGATAGGAAAAATACATGAGCACGTTTAGTTGCCCGGTCGTTCGGGTATCCGAAGTTGTTGATCATCCCAATGCCGATAGGTTGAGTTTGGTCCGCCTCGAAGGACTCGGCTACCTATGTGTGTCCGGCAAGCTGGAGGACGGTAGCCCACGCTACCAACCCGGTGATTTTGTGGTCTACATTCCCTCAGCCGCTGTGCTACCTACTTGGCTGCTCAAGGAGATGGAGTTCTGGAACGATGAAACTGGCAAGGGCACGCTGGCTGGAAGTGATGGCAACCGTGTGAAGCCTCTCAAGCTGCGTGGTACCTTCAGCGAAGGTGTGCTGTATGGGCTCATTGCATATGGTGATGACGATTGCCTTTCTGCTGATTTTGGGTCGGCGACGGATGTACATGTAGTAGGCAAAGACAGTCTTGAATATCCAGTCAAGCTAGGCGAGGATGTTGCTGCAATCTTGGGCATCACCAAATGGTCGCCGCCAATTCCTGTGGCCATGGCAGGCGAAGTGGCTAGTGTTGCGGAGGCTGCTCTTACCTACGATTTTCAGCGTTGGGAGAGTTCACCAGACATCTTCGAGCTTGGCGAAGTGGTGGTGGCTACAGAAAAACTGCACGGCACCTGCTGTATCATCCAGTACTTCCCAGACATGGACCATCCCGAGATGTTCGCCGACCATGGGGGCTACAGGAGCATCACTGTCAGCAGCAAGGGACTAGGCGGTCAGGGTTTGGTGTTCAAGAACAATCCTGCTAACGCCAACAACCTCTATGTGCGGGCACTTGGCACACTGCTAGCCGACCATGACCTCGCCGCACTCCTCCACAGCATGAGCAAGGCGGACGGTGGTGCTCACCCGGTGGCAATCCTGGGAGAGGTTTTCGGCAAAAATGTGCAAGATCTAGACTACGGCACCACCAAGCCCGCGTTCCGGGTGTTTGACATGCGGATTGGCCGTGAGTGGCTGAGCCCAGATGCCATGGCTTACTGGGGCCAGGACCTGCCGCGTGTGCCGGTGCTCTACACTGGACCTTTTGACCGAACTGCTATCGAGGCTGTGCGAGACGGTGTGACAACGGTGGGTGGCACCAACGTGCGGGAAGGTGTGGTGGTGCGTAGCATGGTGCCCCGGGATCATCCCATCCACGGCAGGAAAATCGCCAAGTTCATCAGCCCTGCATATCTTCTGCGAAAGGTCAAGGGCGGTGGCGAGGCAACAGAATTTCAGTGAGATATGAGCATGAGCAAAGACCACCTGCTGCTGAAATGGGGCACAATCAAGGGCTATCGGGTGAGTGATCCCCACTCGAAAGAGTTGATCAAGCGATATATCGAGCTGGGCGCATCGGCCAGCGCCATGCTGCAAGAGGACACTCCCGAACAAAAACAAATCATATGCGAACTGCTGCGGGTGCATCAGGGCCCTATCATAAACGACTGGAGCGGAGAAGAGATGTCAGTCGAGGATGCCGTCCGCTATGTGTTAGAGTATGGCAAGGATTAAGCACTATTACAGGAACAACTTGGTGTTGACAGAACATGATAAGGTGGTAGTGGTGTTACCATCTAGGTGGGATAAAAAGCCCGAGTGGTATCGCCAATGTCTTACCACCATTGAATATTCAGATTTACACAGAAACTACACAAATGTTATTGCGCAATGGTTCAAGACGCACTACGACGCAGATCTCTGCTGGCACGGCACCGCCTGGAGCATCGAGTTTCCCAACCGAGAAACTTACATGGAATGCGTGCTCACATGGAGTTAATAGCATGAGTGAGCCGGTTGCGCGTGATACAATGTACCAACACCCTCTCTATGGACTGAGATAAAAAGGTTGACACAGTCTGTCTGTGCTGTATATTGACGCTACACAAGGAGAACAACAAATGGATGCCACGCCTGATCTAGCTGTCTACGTGCTGGCCCGAACTGATTTGCCCAGCATGAACCCTGGAAAGCTGGCTGCACAAGTACATCATGCTGGAACCCAGATGATGAGCCTATTTGCAGATCATCCGCTGGTTCAGCAGTATGTTGCTGACGGAGTCGCACAAGGTGCCTACTACTTCAACACCACAATTTTACTGGGTGCCACAATGGACCAGCTTCATGGTCTGAGATGCACTTATGGTTGGGAATACCACCTCACTGTCAAGGGGTCAGTCGTCGACCCCAGCTACCCATTTTTTGTGGAAAATCAAGAGGTAGCTGATCTTGTTGCAGCTAATGGCAAGGCAGCAGTCATCAAAACCATGGATGATGGGCGTGTGCTGATGACTCGCCAAGAGACCACTTGCATTTGGTGCCTTGTGGATCGCAACAAGCCCGAAGTTGCAGACATTCTGGGCCATCTCAAACTCTATCCCTAACAACAAAGGACACTGCCCATGCTATTGCTGATTGAACTCATCGGTGCTCTGGTGCTCATTGGCGTATGTGCCTATGGTGCCAGCAAACTGATCGAAAGTTTCTACGATCGCAACCGAACCCCTCCCGACCGCAAGGATCCCCGGTAAAATGTGGAATCAACCTCCCCGTAACTCCAATCCCCGAATCAATCCGCTACAGGAGACTCCCCGAGTGAATTTTCGATTCATCGCCGCCATGGCGGGTGGTGCATTGGCTGCCCTGTTTGCACTCACTGTGCTCCTAGGCAGCTGGTACACAATCGACGAACGCCAGCGTGGCGTGCTACTTCGCAACGGCAAGCTGGTTGGCGTTGTGCAGCCAGGACTGGGCTTCAAGGTGCCATTCATTGACAATGTGGTTACCATGAGCACAGAAACCATCCTGCTGCGTCTGGACAAGGAAGCTGTCTACAGCAAGGACCAACAGCCAGCCAACATCACTATCTCTGTGAACTGGCGAGTGGCTGAGAGCAATGTGGACGAAGTCTACACGCAATACACGGGCCTTCGAGGGGTGCAGGATCGTGTTATCATTCCTCGAGTGCGTGACGAACTCAAGAATGTCATGGGTCGCTACAATGCAGTTACCTCGATTCAAGAACGCACGCGACTGGGCAGTGACATCAAGGCAGCTATCCTAGCCAGCACACAAGGTCCCTTCATTATCGAAAACGTAGCTGTGGAAGACGTAGACTTTAGCGACGCTTACGAGAAGAGCATCGAACAGCGGATGCTTGCGGAGGTGGAAGTGGAACGACTGCGACAGAACGCTCAGCGTGAGAAGGTGCAGGGTGAGATTGTGGTAACTCAAGCCCGGGCACAGGCTGATGCTGTCAAGGCACGAGCAGAAGCCGAGGCAGAGGCTATCCGACTGCGTGGCGATGCCGAGGCTGGAGCTATCCGGGCCCGAGGTGATGCACTGCGAGCAAATGCTGATCTTGTGGCACTTACTGCCGCAGAGAAGTGGAATGGGCAACTGCCAACCACAATGGTTCCAGGTGGCACAGTGCCCTTTGTGCAAGTGAAGTAACTGAGTTTGGGAAAAAAGCGGGGGCATGCCCCCGCTTTTTTAGGTTGACTAAGCTGCTAGCTGTGTTAATATGGGTCATAAAGCAAGGAATATCAATATGAACAAGGGTGAGCTGCTAGGCAAGTGTTTGGTGTTTGCCACCAACGCACATGCTGGTCAGTTTGACAAGGGCGGTGCTCCCTACATTTTGCATGTTCTCAAGGTTTTGCACTATCTCCGCACCGAAGACGAAGAGCTGCAATGCATCGCAGTGCTGCATGACACCATTGAGGACACCGATGCCACCTACGCTGATCTAAGAGATATTAGCTGCACCGAGCGTGTAATTGCGGGTGTGAGGGCATTGACCAAAGTGCCTGGCGAGACGCTGGACGAATACAAGGCTCGAGTGTTTGACAACCCAGATGCCATGCGTGTGAAAAAGTGCGACCTGCGTCACAACTCGGATATTCGTCGACTCAAAGGGGTCACAGAGAAGGACATTCGGCGCATGGCACGCTATCACGAGTTTTATCTGGAGATTTGCGAGAGGCTGGACAAGCGAGTGGCTTGACACAGTCGTCAATCCTGCTATGCTGGCCTTGTTGAAGGAAACAAACCATGACCACCATTGTGAAAAAGTCCACACAAACTCGTCGAGCACTTGTGGGCCAAACTGGCAAACAGTTTGTGAGAATGTTTGGCGATGCCGTGCGCTCCATTGTGGAGAAAAATACTTTTGATCCCACTTTGGCTTTTTGGGTTCATTGTTACAATCAAGCACCTGCCCTTGATTTCGATGCAACTGCGCTCACACCAAAGCAATGCCAAGATTTGATTGAGCTTGTGACGTTGCAGACCAAAAAAGATCTTGAAGATATTCTCAAGTATCTTGATGACATCAGGCTAGATCAAGAATATTGGCGCACCGTGTCAGAAAAGCTGAGCCAAGGGCTTGTGCCACCCAACGCCCCATATTTCTTTTGGGACCCTCCTGTCGGCATCCCAGACTTCTCCCGGTGGACGCAAGCTGATGCGCCAAATCAAGAGTGGCTGGAACATGTAGACAATCGCCTCAAGAGACTGAAGGCAGTTGAGCGCGACTGCCGCAAGTCAGCCAGGCTCCACCAGGATCGCTTGAACGACACATACATTTGGGCAGATGTGCAGACGGAAACTGTGCGCACCACTGTCATCACTCCAGTTTGAGGGACACATGAGCAAAGACAGCCTTGGCGACAGGATGAAGCTGCTGGAGAGGCAGGAAACTGATCGACGGTTTCTGTTCAGCTTGCCCATCTATGCACGCATTGACGGACGAGGCTTCAGCAAGTTTACTGGGGACATGGAGCGTCCTTATGACACTCGCATGACCACTAGCATGATCGAAACCACTCGCACCCTGGTGGAGAAAACTCAAGCTACCTTGGGTTACGTTCAAAGTGACGAAATCAGCCTGGTGTGGGTGCCCACAGGCAATGGGCACGGTTGGTTTGATGGTAAAGTCACCAAGATGACCAGTGTGCTAGCTGGCCTGGCCACTGCGGCATTCATTGAGAATGTGATCCAGTATTTTCCCAACTGGCAACAACTGATTATGCGTCTGCCGCACTTTGATGCAAGAGTCATCAGCATGCCCAGCTTGAGTGAGGCAGCCAACATGCTGCTGTGGCGTAATCTTGATGCTTGCAAGAACAGTGTGAGCATGGCTGCTCATCACTATCGCAGCCACAAAGAGCTACAAGGCCTAGATCAAAAACAGCAACAGGAACTCATTTGGCAAAGTGGCGTAAACTGGAACGATTTCCCCGCAGCCTTCAAACGAGGAACTTGGGTGCGCCGACGTGTGGTACAACGCACGCTCAATGACTCTGAGCTGGGCTTGATTCCCGAGCACTACAGGCCAGATCCTGGCACACTGTTTGCCCGGAGCGAGGTGCAAAGCTATGATCTGCCTCCCCTCAACAAAGTCACCAATAGAGTGGCTGTGCTGTTTGAGGACGCTGAGCCAGTGAGCACAATAAACAGTTGACGGCCTCTAGCTGTCATGCTATAACATATAACTGCAACTAGGAAGAAGGACAGGCAACATGGCTACAAAAACTCTCTACGTGTTGGTGCAGGACGGTGGCGATGGCAGCTACAGTGTCTGCTACACCATGGATCCTGAAGTGATTGAGCAGAGGCAGGTGGCGTATGATAATGATGAGCTCGAACACGGCGAGCCAGGCGTTGATGGTGACGGATTTCACTTCAGCACAATCAACGTCCCAGAAGATGCCACTTATGAGAGTTTGGGCATTTCTGAATGGTGTGTGCTGGATGGGATTGACTCATGACACCCAAAAGTCATGCGACTGGTGAGCCACGAGAACTCACAACAGATGAGGTGCGAGACATCTTTGCCCAGTAGTGGATCAGTGTGTTTACATGCTGGGCAACTCTGCCTGCTGAGCAAGGCAATAGTCCCCAGCAGGAGATGGTCCGGCGGCTTGAAGGGCTCACGCACTCTATCTTTGCCACGTTGGATGGATCCAGCCTGGCATGCCCGGGATTTATTGTTGCACCTATGGGGCACGAGAGTGATCAAGAGTATCACCGTGAGCAGGGTGAGAACTGGTTCCCCTACAACAGGGGCGAGGGAATCAAAGGCGACATAGGCGGTGATCTCCGCTATTGGCTGAGAAATAGGAAAACTTAACCACTTGACACACTCGCCGCCACTGCTATAATCCGCGCATGCAAAGGAGACTGAACTGATGGGCAGCTGGAACGAAACTTGTGGGCTCACACGCTTGCCCATCCATTCAGGTGATCCCGTGGTGCTGATCATGCTCAGCCAGGTCACTGATTCTGGTGGTGCTGATGGTGCTTGCTATGCCAGCCACTACTGGAAGCCCTATGCTCTACCTCTGCGTGCAGTCTACAACGACTACGGTGGCATTGAAGATGTGGGCACTGAGTGGAACCAACGCTGGATCCTGGGTCAAACCAAGGACAGCATGATCAGCCTCCCAGAGGGAGAAAATCCCTACCACGAGCCCGCTGTAAGCAGCGACGCCCTAGACAGTCTCGAAACCCTCATGGAGTGGATTCGAGATGATCGTGTGCTGGTCCGTGGTCCGGATCGCCAACTGGGAGGTGGGCATCTCCTGGGCTGGACCATGTGCCACGCTTGGGCATGGGACCATCTAGCCCAACAGAGTGAAGACTGGCGGGGTGATGTGACCACACTGGAGATGAACTACAAGCGGGGTCAGGAACGCTACCGCAGCCTCTTCAAGCTGGCACAAGACCACGGAGATGGCATGAACTTTGATCTGGCCTTTTGGCGGTGGCAGGACGACCACTCCATGCAGGATCACTGGACTGCTTTCCTTGCCGGAGGCAGCAGTTTCGAAACCTATGGTGGTGCCAGCACAGGTATCCGCACCTATGCCCATCTCATGCGGATGTGGGCAATGGCAGGCCGTGAGCTTGATGATCCCGAAGTTGACGACTTTCTCCGAGAGATGAGCGCCTTCCTGTTGGTCACAGACAACATGAGCGGATTGCGCATGACGTGGCACCCACAAACTGGCAAGGGCAGTCAATGCGCCGAATACCCTCTCTACAAAAGCTTTTTTCTTCGCTGCCAGCAGCATGTGGACCGGATGCTGAAAGGTAGTGAGGACGATGAGTGACACCACGCTCTACAAAAATGGTCGACGCACACTGAGCTTGAATGGTCCAGGTTGGCGGGAACGTGAAGCAGGCGAGCCCATCATGCCAGGCGACTATTGGCTGCACGGTGGACGGTGGTACACACGAATAGACCAAACCTACATTGACGGCCTGGGCTGGACTCAGGTAGGAGATGCCAACATACCTCGTTCAATCTGGACTCAACAACCCCCTTCAAACAAGGAAACTTCTCTGTGAATAACCTCAGCCTTCTCATCTACCTTGCTGGCGTAACTGGAAGTCTTGGTGGCTTTCTGGTATTTGTTGCTACTGTGTTTGGCCTCTTGTCTGGGGTGTGCGCAATCGTTTGGATTGTGAGCCTCGACACCAGCAACTTCTCCACTGCTGGCCGTGCTGAGAATGTGAGAATCCACAGCTGGCGCTGGATTTGGTCTTTTTTGGCTCTGATGATTTTTACCGGCAGTGTGTCAGCACTGGTGCCCAGCCGGCAGACAGTGCTCCTTATCGCTGGCAGCGAGATGGGCGAGCGAGTGCTCAATCATCCCAAGTTCAACCAGGTCGTGGATCCTGGGCTAGAGCTGGTGACAACCTGGATGCAAAAGGAAACAGCTGAGATTCGCCGGAGCATGGAGCCTGCCAAAAAGCAGTAGGGGTCTAGGCCAGCTGGCCTTGAGTGGTAACAAATCCCGGGCGCCCGGGCTGGTTGTGCAGGATGAACTCGCTTTGTCCTGCACGATCGGTTATCCAGATGATGCTATCGACAGGTATGTCAGCTTGCAGGACTTTCTCAAGCTTGCGGTCTCTCTTTTGCAACAGCTCGGTGATCCAAGTTTGGTCTTCCCGGAACTGCTCCTCTAAATCGTCTCCATCAGTTATCATGTCACCATCTTGATCAAAGATGTGATAGTAATAGGGGTCTAGGTCAGGGTCATTGGTGGGCTCATCAGTACGCACGTAGCGTTTCCCTCTCCAAGTGACTTTGCCCTTTTGGTTGTACTCTTGCACTGCTTGTTGAATAGCCTGATCAGTTATGGGCTTGACCTTCATGAGCCTGGGATCTACTCCTGCAAACCAAGCTGCAACGCGGGGGTCACTTGTCCAGCTGAGTGTGTGCCGGGGACCACCTTTGTCACCCACAGAGGTTTGAGCTCGATAGAGACGTATGGTGTCGCCAAACTTCCTCTGCAAGGCCGCTTGCACTGGCCTAAAACTCTGCTCCAGGCTGGTTCGGATCCTTTGGCCCCTCTCACTTGGCTGTGGGCTGTAGGCATCTTCCAGTTGAGCACTTTTCATGATTCCGCCCCACATGCCCTTGTTTTGGGCATCCGGTGGCACCCCTACAAATCCTTCTAGGGCATCAGCAGCCTCTCCGGTCAAACTGCTATCAGCTTGGTCCACTAGATTTTTGATGCCCAACTGCTCGACGCTGATGTTGGAGAAACTTTCCCGTAGGATCCGGGGATGGAGATCTGTTATACGCATGGGATATTTACGCAAAAAAATGGTTGACACTGACTAGAGTCCTGCTACAATGCACAGGACCACGCAAGGACAGCCCAAATGAAGATCCTCCGATTCCTTGAGAAGCATGGTGATCGAGTTTTTGTGTTTTCTACTCCTATGGAAAAAGCAATGATCCTTGCACAAGTGGCACAGGACCGCTTGCAGGACGGCTATTGGTATGACAGTGAGAATGGCAGCGATCAAGTTGATCTCCTCAAGCCCAAGGCTCATCTCAGCGACGCAGAACGGATTGGTCAACTGTTGGGCAAGCTGTTTGACCCCAGCAAGCGCAAGTGGGAACACGAGCCACCAGTAAGGTATCTAGAGCTGATCTACCGGTGGATGGCTGGCAGGCGGGGGTATGAGTATGAGGATTGGGAAGAGCTGCCCGTCGAACAGTGCCAACTCACCCTCTACGAGGGCAGTGTGCGTCGCAATACCAACCGGGAAGATTAGGAAAAACACCATGCGAACTCTAGCCCGCTTTGCCATCCGTCCTGCTGACAACAAACTCGAGAAAGGTGATCTCATCCTGGGTGCTATGTTCGAGGAACATGCCACCAACCTGCTCAAGCCCAATCATGTGTATGAGATCCGCGAGATTGATGGTGTGCTCACACTGGCAGACATGGGCGAGAGTGCCATGGGAATGTATCCTGCGGAAGCCCGGGTAGACAGTCCTCTCAGGGGGCAGGTATCGCGTGTGGGTTGGTTCAACGAGATAGGCTACCTGCTGAGCGTGGGCGATGGTCAGCACTTGGTCACCCGAGAGGAAATGGGCAGGTAGGCTGCGGGGAAAAACTGGTTGACATCGCCCCGCATCGTGCTATAATGCGCACACAAGCAAGGAGCAGCCCTTATGAGCCGCGGAAAATATAGTCCTGCCACTCCTCGCAAGAACGGTGACGCGGTGGCACATTTCGATCGCAACGCCTATGGTGAGGTTCCCCTTCCCTACCCGGTGGGAGTTGACCAATATGATGAGAAGATCCATTTTGGCAACTATGACGAGTGGGGCTACGACAGCTATGGCTACTCGGCCTGGCTTGAGGATGGCACGTTCGTTGGCCTTGGGCAAGGTGTCGACAGGCTGGGCTACACTGAGGATGAGTACCTCGTCATGAGCGATGATGAGTGGGAGGACGTGTGCTGGGGCATTGATCCCGCGGTGTTCAAGCTGCCTTGCCCGGGTATCACACTCCGTAAAACTCCCAAGTTCATTCTCAACGAGCTTGAGGGCGAAATCAAGCACATCATGGCCCGTGCTGAGGATGAGATCAAAAAGGCAAAAGAAATAGGGTATCACACCGAACTGTTTCACCAGCAAGGTCGACAGAGTGCTGCCAACGAGCTGCTCAAGGTTGTGGTTCGCCTACAGAAAGAACAAAACGGTTGACAGCCCCTTGAGCTGTGCTATAATGCGCACACGAGATAGGAAACTGGCCCATGAGCTTTGAAAGAGTGATGTGCGTTGTGGTCTACCGTGTATTCACAGGCGCTTGCGACAGTGAGGGCCGGCACATCCACACATCATCCACCACGCTGGGCGACTTTGAGACCCAGCGGGATGCTGAGCAGGCATTGGCTGATGCAGGGTTCACTCGACAGAGCTGGGGAGGATGGACCTCGTATTCGGGCTATAGCTGGGGCAGTGTGAGCAGACTGCTCATCGAAGAAAACCGCTAGCCTGCTATTTTGTGGTTGACAGCCCTGCGCACCATGCTATAATGCGCACACAAGCAAGGAGCTACCACAATGTTCAAGTTTGCGTTGGACCAGGTTGTGTATGTGATCCTCGACAACCGCGTGCATAGCGCACCCGTGCTGAGCCGCATGCTGGTGGAGAATCAGCATCAGACGTATGCTACCAAGGAACAGGCGCATTTTTTCAAACGGTTTGGTGACTGCCGTGTGATGTACTCCACCTGCCACGGCGAGTTCCATGAGGAAGAGCTGTTTGACAGCCGAGAGGCGCTGGCTGCTGCCATAATTGAGGAGAAGATCTGATGCCCTGCATCGTACATGAGACTGAACAGGAACGTCGTGAGGCAGCTCGACGGCACGAACAGCTACTGACTGGTCCGCTACACGAGGAGATTGATCGGCTCAAGGCCAAGCTGGCCGAGCGTGATGCCATGCTGTGTGGTGTGCTCACGGCTCTTACCAAAATTGACGCAGCCCATCATATGGAACTGACAAGTGACAACATGGCACTCAACCTGGTTGCAAATGCCATGCCTGTATGGTACGATGGTTCCGAGGCAGGTGTGCCGTGGGAGATGGTTGAGCGTTGGTGGCAGGAGCATCAGGAACAGGACCGCCGGCGTCGAGCCCGGGAAGCTGCCACGCGGGAGGCGCGCCGTCGCATTGTGCTGAGCAAGCTCAGTGCCGAAGAACGCGAGCTGCTGGGTATCAAGGATTAGCAAGATGACCAAGTCCTACGATGATGTGATCAAGC
>JAUKPS010126232.1:4189-18423 GCA_032273165.1 Chlorellidium tetrabotrys
CCAGGCTAAATACATGTGGCCAGATCGTTTGAATGCTACAATCTACACTTGCGCAAATGAAGATATTGCTAAAACCGTAAGAGGCTTAGCGAAAAACAAAAAGATTAGTCAAGATTCTTTATTGAGAAGAGTAAACAAAGAGAACCCATTGAACTTAACTATCAAATCTGAAAAGTTTGAAAAAGGGGATAATCATATTATCGATGATATTGCTTGGAAGAAAGGAACAACAAAAAATATTGCTGTAAACAACACTGTTGTATTTGTAGTAGTGAAAGAGAAACTTGCTTCACAACCTAAATTATTATCTGAAGTACGTGGTGCAGCCACAGCAGAATACCAAAACTTCCTTGAGAAGGAGTGGTTAGATGTATTGAAAAAGAAATATCCAGTAAGTGTCAACGAATCTATTTTTAAAACACTACTAAACTAATAAAAGGGCTCTTCGGAGCCCTTCTTTACTATGATTAACAGAATCTACATACTATTTTTAGTGCTTGGTTTTACTTCTTGCCAGTTTATTCAGAAAACGTTTAGCAGCAAAGAAAAACCAGTAGCACGTGTGTTCGATTCTTATTTGTATCCATCAGACTTAGACGGCATTGTTCCAGATGGAACTTCAGCTTCAGATAGTACTCTACTTGTTCAATCGTATATTGAAAATTGGGTTAAACAAACAGTAATCCTAAAACAAGCTACCGATAATGTTGAACTTCAACAAGAGGAAATAGATGAGCAACTAGAAACCTATAGGCAGTCGTTGATCATTTACTCTTATGAACAACAGCTAGTAGCACAGAACCTAGATACAAACGTTAGTGCAGCTCAAATAAAAAAATACTACTACGACAATAAAGATAATTTTGAGTTAAAGAAGAGTATCATTAAAGCAACATATGCAAAATTCCCTAAGAATACTCATCGAATTGAAAATGCTAAAAAGTGGTTTAACTCTACGAAGAAAAAAGACCGCAATGAATTAGAAACATTTTGCATGCAATTTTCGGTGAATTATAGTTTAGTAGATACCAGTTGGATATACCTAGATGAATTATCGGCGACAATCCCATTGGATCGTTTTTCAGAATCATCTATTTTGCAAAATAATAATTACATAAGCTTTAGCGACCAAGAGTTTGTTTACCTTGTGAAAGTGAAAGACTTCATGTATAAAGAAGATTTATCGCCACTAGAATTTGAAGTGGAAAACATAAAAAATATTATTATCAATAAACGAAAAATTGAGTTGATTAATAAGATGGAAAATCAAGTGTA
Organism: Chlorellidium tetrabotrys; assembly: GCA_032273165.1. Classification (NCBI taxonomy): domain Eukaryota; class Xanthophyceae; order Mischococcales; family Botryochloridaceae; genus Chlorellidium; species Chlorellidium tetrabotrys. The sequence goes on from JAUKPS010126232.1 coordinate 5,465, forward strand.
TCAAAAAGCACGAGATGGTGAAGATATTGAATGGTATAAAGAAAAATAGAATGATAAGAAGAGTAGTGTTATTTTTTGCATTGGCTTTAGTGATTTCAACACAAAGTAATGCACAAACAAAAAATGTAGACAAGATAGTTGCCATTTTAGGCGAGAACATTGTATTGAATTCTGATATCGATGGGCAATATGCACAATACATGGCGCAAGGGTATAAAGATAATGGTGATTTGAAATGCCAAATTTTAGAATCGTTGTTGGCTCAAAAAATGTTGCAGAACCAAGCAAAATTAGATAGTTTGGAGATTTCGGAACAACAAGTTGAAGACGAGTTAAATCGTCGTGTGAAATATTTCATGGCCCAAATTGGATCACAAGAAAAATTAGAACAATTTATTGGTAAGTCGATATTAGAATTTAAAGATGAATTGCGTGAAGATGTTCGCTCGGTAATTATGGCTCAAAACATGCAGCAAGAAATTACTCGCAAAGTAACCGTTACCCCAAATGAAATTAAAAAATTCTACGATGAAATTCCGAGAGATAGTTTACCTTTTTTCAATAAGGAAGTACAAGTAGGTGTTATTCTAAAAAAACCTGAAATAAGTGCAAAAGCGAAGCAAGAAGCGAAAGATAAACTTGAAGCATTAAGACAACGTGTAGCTAAAGGTGAAGATTTCTCAACGCTAGCTATTTTGTACTCTCAAGATGGCTCTGCTAAAAACGGTGGTGAGCTAGGTTTCGTAGGAAGAGGAGAATTAGTAAAAGCATTTGAAGCGGTTGCATTTAAATTAAAACCAGGTGAATTATCATCAGTAGTAGAAACCGAATTTGGATTCCATATTGTTCAACTTATTGAACGTAGAGGTGAGCAAGTAAATGTTCGTCATATCTTAATTAAAGTGAATTATGATTATAACGATATCTTAAATGCTAAAAAATATTTAGATAGTGTTTACAATTTAATTCTTACCGAAAAAATTACTTTCGAAGATGCAGCATTGAAATTCTCTGATGATGAGTCGACGAAAAATAATGGTGGAATGATGCAAAATCCTCAAGATGGTAGCACTCGTATTCCATCGGATCAGGTTGATCCTGCAATATTTTTTCAACTAGATAATATGAAAGTTGGTGAAATTGCTCCACCAGCTTCATTTAAAACACCTTCTGGCGAACAAGAATATCGAATTATAAAATTCATTTCTAAAACAGAACCACATCAAGCGAATTTGAAAGATGACTATCAGAAAATTCAACAAGCAGCATTAACAAGCAAGCAAAATAAAGAGGTAGCGAAGTGGTTCAGCAAACGTAGAAAAGAAACGTATATTAGAATTAATGAAGAATTCCAGACTTGTGAGAAATTACAACCTTGGATTACTGAAAGTGCAAAACGTGCTAAATAATTAATTATGTACAAGTCAGAAGTTGAAGCGATAGATGCCTTAGCATCGGTTTATAAAGAAGTAAAATCAGAAATTGCTAAAGTAATTGTTGGGCAAGATGATATTGTTCAATCGGTATTGATTTCCATTTTAAGTAACGGGCATTGCTTACTCGTTGGAGTTCCCGGTTTAGCAAAAACCTTACTTGTACAAACAGTTGGTAATGTGTTGGATTTATCGAGTAATAGAATTCAATTTACGCCCGACTTAATGCCATCTGATATTACAGGTGCTGAAATATTGGATGAACATCGTCATTTCAAATTCATCAAAGGCCCAATTTTTTCTAATATTATATTGGCCGATGAGATTAACCGTACTCCTCCTAAAACTCAAGCGGCTTTATTAGAAGCGATGCAAGAGAAATCGATTACTGCAGCAGGAGTGAATCATGAATTGCCAAAACCATTCTTTGTATTAGCTACACAAAACCCAATTGAACAAGAAGGTACTTACCCTTTACCTGAAGCGCAACTGGATCGTTTTATGTTTAATGTGTTTTTAGATTACCCTTCTATTGCTGAAGAAGTAATGATTGTTAGAAACACTACTGCCAATAGAAAAATAGAATTAAAGAAGATTATCAATCAAGAACAGATTTTATATTTCCAAAAAACTATTCGCGACTTACCTGTTACGGATACTGTTCTCGAATATGCAGTAAACTTGAGTGCTAAAACTCGTCCGGGTAGAACGGAAGCCACTAAAATGGTAAACGACTATTTGAGTTGGGGTGCTGGTCCAAGAGCATCGCAATACTTAGTGCTTGGCGCCAAATGCCATGCCGCAATTCACGGAAAATATTCTCCTGATATTGAAGATGTGAAAGCAGTAGCCTTGCCTATACTTCGTCATCGTATTGTGAGAAATTATAAGGCAGAAGCAGAAGGAATTACTGTAGAGAAAATCGTAGCGAGCTTACTTTAATCTATGCTTGTTCAGAACGTATACGCCATTCTTTAGGATAGGTGTTGTTCATTCTGTTCCCCATTAATTTAGCAAAACCTAAATAAGCATTTTCGTATTTCATTAAATGCCAACCTTTGGTAGGCGCATCAATATTGAACTCTTTCTTTTGTAAATACTGTATGGCTTGATCTTTGTCCAACTGTATTTCTTCGAAGAAATTATTTTTATAATTCGACATCGCGTAGGCTTGATCTGGAATTAATTCATCGCGAATAAGCTGACCCATATCTATTCCGAATTTTTTTATTCGCAATGATGTATTTAATAGCCCGAGCATTTCTTTGTGTAATGCATTTGGGAAGGCCAATGATTGTTGGTTGTGCTGAAGGAAATCGAATTCTACTCCATCAATGTAATTAGACAATGCCAATTTCGATTTCTTGTCGGCGAAGTTCACATTCTTCATCACTTTAGGCCAATTCGATTCTGCTTCTTCTGTTTTGCGTAACACAGAAATAAAAAATCCTTCACCTTCAATTTTATTTGGATAAAAATGGTATCCATAGATGGTATTCGCTCCTTCTACAATGCGTTCAGTAACTCCTGAGTAATCACTAATATTAATTTGTACCGATTCCCATCCACCTTCTTCTAATAAACTTTGTAAAGGATCAATATCTTCTTTCGTATTAAACGTACAAGTGCTGTATATGATAAATCCATTCGTTCTTAATAAACTTGAGACGGTATGTAAAATGCGTTTTTGTCGAGCACTGCAAATATTTACATTATTAATGCTCCACTCGTTAATAGCATCTTTGTCTTTTCTAAACATGCCTTCGCCTGAGCAAGGTGCATCAACCACAACCACATCTAAGCAATTATTTAATGAAGAGAAATGCTCTGGGTCGTTATTGGTAACTATTACATTGGCATTACCCCAACGAGTTAAATTTTCTACAAGTATAGATGCACGTGCAGCAATTACCTCATTGCTGATTAATAAGCTATCTGTTGACAAAAGAGAACTCAAGTGGGTACTTTTACCTCCTGGAGCAGCACATAAGTCTAGGACCCTTTGTGGTTCGTTTAAATCGACACATTGTTTTAACACTTCTTCTAAAAACATCGACGAGGCTTCTTGCACATAATAATGCCCAGCATGAAAGAATGGGTCGAATGTAAATGATGGTCGCTCAGTTAGGTAAATGCCCTGATTTGCCCATGGAACCAGCCCTTTTGCATCGAACAGAGGTGTCTTTGTTTTTATCGGGTTATAACGAATTGAAGTAGGGCTCTCTGTTTCAAGCGAATGTAAAAGCGCTTTAGAATCCTCACCGAGGTCTTGCTCCAATAATTCAATAAATTCCTTTGGAAATGCATGCATGCCCAAAAATACAGATTAATCTATATATTAAAATTATTACAAAGTATTTACACCAAATCTTTATTATTATTGTTACTTGTAATACATTATAAAATATATGATTAAGAATATCATGAAAATTGGCTTCGGTACCGCATTGCTGTTCATTACAACAGCTTCAGCTTTCTCATTTTGTGCAAATAGCAATAAGAAGGATATTACCCCTGATGATAAGCAAATTGAAATATGCCGCCAAGTTGTTGCACTCGTTTCCAATTACAACTACAAGCAAGTTCCATTAAACGATTCATTATCGAACGTTGTGTTCGACGCATACTTAAAAGGTATTGATGGAGCTAAAATCTATTTCTATGAAAATGAAGTAAAAGAGTTTACTGCAGATCGAAATAATTATGATGAATTTTTAATGGAAGGAAGTTTATCGCAACCGTTCAGCATGTTTAATAAATACATGGATCGTTATTTAAATCGCATTCAATTTATTATTTCAAAAGTAGATTCTGCAAAATTTGATTTCAGTAATGATGCAAGCATTATTTTTAATCGCGAAAATTTGAATTGGTTTAAAGACCAAGCAGAATCGGATGCTTATTGGATGAACCGTTTGAATTACGATTTACTTAATTTGAAATTGGCGGGTTCTGACGAAGCTAAAAGTAAAGAAACTCTAAAAAAACGTTACCAAAATTTAGTTTCACAAGCAGAGAAGGTAAATAGTTTCGATGCTTTCCAAGCATTCATGTCTGCTTATACAGAATCTGTAGATCCACATACTAATTATTTTAACCCAAGTAATGCTGCGGCATTTAATATCGATATGGCTCGTTCATTAGAAGGAATTGGAGCAACGTTAGGTATCGAAAATGAATTCGTTACGGTAAAAGCAGTTTCGCCTGGAGGCCCAGCAGATAAAAGTGGTTTAGTAAGCGTTGATGATAAATTCTTAGCGGTAGCGCAAGGTAAGGACGGAGAGTTTATTGATATCGTAGGATGGAGAATTGATAATGCAATACAATTGATCCGTGGTGCAAAAGGAACTACCGTTCGTTTAAAAGTAGCATCGAAAGGACAAGATGTGGCAAGTCCAAAAATTATTGAACTTGTTCGTGAGAAAATAATTTTGCAAGATCAATCTGCGAAGAAAGAAGTAAAAGAGATTAAACAAAATGGGAAAACATATAAAATTGGAGTAATTGACATTCCTGCATTTTATATGGATTTCAAAGCTTACCAATCGGGTGATAAAAATTATAAATCAACCACAAGAGATGTGAAATTAATTCTAGATTCATTGAAAGCTGAACAAGTAGATGCAGTAGTAGTTGACTTAAGAAGCAATGGTGGTGGGTCATTAGTAGAAGCAATTGACTTAACAGGATTGTTTATCAAATCTGGACCAGTAGTTCAAGTTCGCGATACTCGTAATCAAATTGATGTAGGTGAAGATAAAAATGCAAGCATCACTTGGGAAGGTCCATTGGCTGTAATGATTGATCGATTCAGTGCTTCGGCTTCGGAAATTTTTGCAGGTGCAATTCAGGATTACGGAAGAGGAATTTTAATAGGTACTCAAAGTTTCGGAAAAGGTACGGTTCAAAATGCAATCGACTTAGATCAGGTAATAGGAAGTACAACGAATAAAGTAGTTGGTAAAGAAAATACTTACGGACAAATTAATTTAACGGTTGCGAAATTCTACCGCATCAATGGAAGCAGTACTCAAAATAAAGGGGTAACTCCAGATATCAACTTCCCGATGGTTTTCCCAGCCGATAAATATGGAGAAAGCGCAGAGAAATCTGCATTACCATGGGATGAAATTAAGAAGTCGAATTACAAACCTGTAGGTTCTGTTGCGTCGAATATTAAAACGCTTACAGAGAAACACGAGAAGCGTATGAAGAACAATAAGGAATACGCTTACATGTTAGAAGATATAAAAATCATTAATGATCGTGATGAAGACAAACCAGTTTCACTAAATGAAACAAAAATGAAAACAGAACGTGATGAAAATGATTTAAAAACATTGAATAGAGAAAACGATCGTCGTGCTGCAAGAGGATTAGCTCCACTTAAAAAAGGAGAAAATAAACCCAAAGGGGAGAAGCCATACGATTTCATGCTGGAAGAGGGGTGTAATATTGTAGTGGATTGGTTGTCTTTAAAATAGTAACGGGTAGCGGGTATCGCTGCCAGTTAATAGGCAGGGATACCCGATAACTAATTAATATTAATATGAAAACATCATTCAAAAAAACTTCGATTGCTGTTGGACTAATAATGTCGTTTCTAGCAATTTCTCTTTTTGCAAAAGGCTTGATTGCATCAATGGCAACTTATGGAGTACCCAGTGATGTATTAGCTTCACCACATTATGTAGATGCTATAAGTTGGGTGTATTTACACATGACTATTATAGGTTTTCTGATAGCAATTATAGGGTATTCTATTACAGACATAAGCAAACAGAAATGGATTGCATTATTCATCACAATTATTTTGTCGTTTTACACTTACTTAGATTTTATACATTCCGATTCTGCATTTGGAAACGCGTTGTATAAAGGGAATCAATCTGTAGTCCCTGCTTACATAAGTTTAGTATTTACCATTACTTTTTTCCTATTAACAATTAAACTCTTTAGGAATAGATAATATGAAACACGAATTCCTTCCGATGTTGGTTGCTCCAGCACGAAGAGCTTTAGCGAATGCTAAGATTACTTCTTTAGAACAATTATCTCAATATTCAGAACATGAATTATTGAAACTTCATGGTTTTGGGAAATCGTCAATTCCTGTCGTTATAGAACAATTAAAGAAAGCCAGTCTTTTCTTAAAAAAGTACTAAATAAAAAAGCCTCCAATTGGAGGCTTTTCGTTTTGCACTATGTTTTGATTTAGTTGGTTTTACTTACTTTGATTGTTTTTTGCTCTTGTCCTTGAGTAGCTATGATGATGTACATACCTGGTATAAGATTTTCACCAAAGGTGTAAGTCTCATTTGGATTTACATTTGCCAATTCTTGAACAAGTCTTCCATTAGCATCAATAACCTTGTAGCTAACCGATTCTTCAAAATTAGTTTCGTATTTCAAATTAAATTGAGTCGATGAAGGATTTGGGAATACTACTAAGTTGTTGAAGTTTACTTCAGTATTGCTAACAGTAATTTCTGTTTCGAATGAACGATTAGAACTTGATGCACAATTGAAATTATTCCAGTTTACGTTTTTACCTTCAGATTGAACTTTGTTTGCGATAAACAATCCTGTTAAATTAGTTGATGCATTAGATGATCCTGTAACGTGTATCTTTCCTTGTGGGTTAATGATACTTGCGTTGATGTTCGTATTTCCTCCTTTAACACTAAAGCTAGCGTCATCACCATCTTCGTCGTCATCGTCATCATCATCGCTATCGTGATTATTTCCACATCCTGTTGAAGCAGTTGTTGTGCTGAAATAAAATGCAACACCAAAATTATTTTCATTGATTGTGCAATACTCTCCAACACTTACACTTTGTTTTACTCTTACAGTAGTGTTTCCAGCAAAATTTAATTTAGTAACTGCATTGTTTTTTCCTTTTTCTAATTCTAATGTTTCAACATTAACATCAGAAGAAGTCATGGTTACTCTTGCTCCTTCAGCAATAGTGATTTTACCGAAGATAGTACCTGTTAATGTAACGATAGCACCTTTTTTAATGCTGATTTCTTTGTAGTTTCCATTAAGCGTTTTAGTTGCGTTTTGGTTTACAGTATAGCTAGGTAAGTATTTTGTAGAAGCAGTATTGTTTAATACAGTTGGTAAATTAACTGTGGCTACTCCTGTAACTTTATTAGGAATGTTAGTTGTTCCAGAAGTTTTGATACTAGGAGATTTTACAAATGATCCAACTCCATTTACTGAAACATTTTTCTTAAATGATGCTTCACCAGTAGCACTCATGATACCAATGCTTCCTGATTGCACAGCATTGTTCTCATCAAGTTTTACACTTTTATATGCTAAAATAGTATATGAACTAATGCTTGTTTGTTTTTGGAAAGTATAAGAAGCAGGTTGATCACTGTTACATCCATTCGCATCAATTACATAAACAGTATAAACACCATCAGCATCTGTGGCATCCAATGAAATGCTTTGAGTAGTTTCACCAGTACTCCATGCATAAGATGAATTTGCAGCACTCGATGATGCTGTTAATTGAATTGAATTACAAAATGTAGTTGATGTATTTACAGTAATACTTGCAACAGGCAATTCGTTCACAGTAATAACTGTTGTACTTGTGCTTGTGTTTCCTGCTGCATCTGTAGCTAACCATGTAATGGTGCTCACTCCACTATTAAATGAACCACTTGCATCATCACCACTACCTGAACGCGTTGTAACACCTGTAATTGCATAAGAAATAGATACACCTGGTAAATTATCTGTCGCACTTGCAACTGGTACTGAATATGAACCATCACCTTCTACACAAAATGTAAGTGCTGAAGTTGAAGTAATGTTTGGCTTTGTTGTATCAACGGAAACAACTACACCAATGGTCGCGTCTACAGCTGTTCTTCCCGACTCACATCCATTAGCATTTATCGCGCTTGCATAAAAAGTTGTTGAATTTGTGATTGATGTAGTATAAGTACTTCCAGTTCCTAATAACATTCCACCTGATTGGCTATCCCACCATCTTACCGTTCCACCATTAGAAGCTGTTGCTGAAACAGTAGCTGCTCCTGCTGCTCCTAAATAAGGAGTAGTATTTGAAATGTTCGAAAATGGAATTGCTGTAGTTTGTACTAGGTCGTTAATGTTAACTACAGTATTAGCATCATATGCTGAAATAATATCTTTAAATCCATCATTATTAACATCTGCAGCAAGTAAGCCTGATGACGATGAACCTGACGCTCCAATTATTGCTGATTGTAGTTCGAATGAACATCCTCTGTTTAATAAGACCTTTGTACCAAACGATGAGTTGATTGCAGCATCTACAAATCCATCTAAATTTACATCAGCAAAAACAAAATAAAAGTAAGAAGAAAGACTTGCCCCTGCTTCAACGTTATTAAATAATAATGTTGCTGTAGTTTCAAATACACCAAGTCCATTATTCCTTCTCCATTTTAATCCTGAATTATTATATGAATCGTAATACACTAAATCTTTGTCCCCATCAAAATCCCAATCAATTAAATAAGTGAATCCTGAGTAGTCATTATTGTCATATGAACTTGTAAAGAAATTTCCGTTATTGGTAAATACTTCAGATCCCCAGCTAGCACCACCAGTAGCAATATCTAAATCCCCATCTCCATCGATATCTCCGAAATCAGCAGTCATACGTGCTGTTTGTGTACATGCACTAATTGAGAATAGTGAAAAATTAACATTCCCAGGTGTGCTAGTGTTTAACCACACTTCAATAAATTGTAAGTGATCTGGACTGGTTTGTTGACCTGTACCAACATAAACGATATCTTTTTTACCATCATTATTCATATCAATAATCTTCGTGGTAAAACCATAAGATGATACTTTATTAATGTACGTTCCAGGTAATATTGTAAATGAGCCTGATCCATTATTTAAGTAAATCTTACCCGATACTACCCCTGCAATTTCATTGTATGGTAATACAAGATCTGCATCTCCATCATTATCTAAATCTCCAAACTCGAATTCTTTATCTGCATAACGCATGCCTGGGATACTACCAATGTTGGTAAATGTTCCAGCACCATTGTTAATGTACTTCATTAAGAATCCATTTTCGCTAATAACAAGGTCATTATCCCCGTCATTATCTAAGTCAACTGACTTTGGCCCATAAGTATAGGTGCCAGGTTGTGTTGTGCTTATCCATGTGTTTGTTCTGGATTGAGCGAAACTAGTAAGGCTATTTAAAGCCATTACAAGCATTAAGGCGAAACCTAAAAGTTTTGCATTTGAGAAGAGCGATTTCATAACTATTTAAATTTTAGACTCAAATTTTAGAATAGAATATGCCTAAAACAAGTAAATGTTGTGGAATGCACTTTTTTGTAAATGAAAGGAATAGAATATGAATCCTAGGGGTATTTTTAAGAGAGATGTTGCTTGTAATTCCTACTGATGGGGATTTCCACATCCTTAATTTGAACGAAATTAGAGGATAGTCGGATGACATGCTCTGGGTTGATGGCATAGGCTCGGTGTGTCTGCACAAGGCTTCCTTCCGGGAGCTTCTCCATTAAACTAGCTAGGCTACCACGATATAAATAGTTTTTACTTTCGCTGACTACATTTACATAAATGTTTTCTGATTTTAAATAAAGGATTTGATTTAGGGGTAACTTAATAAGAGAGGGCCCATCTTTAAATTCTAATATTGGGATGCTCGTATTTTTTCTTTGGTTTAATACAATCTGAATAGTAGTGTATAAACTACTTTCAGTAATTGGTTTGATGAGGTATGCACCAGGGTTTGTCTCGAGTGCTTTATCCAAGGTGGCCTTATCTGTATAACTAGTGGTGTATAAAAATGGAATTGCTTTTTCATTACAAATTTTCGCTAATTCAATTCCTGTTTGTCCTTTCCCTAAATTAATATCTAATAATGCAAGATTGACTTTTTGAGTATTAACAATAGTGATGGCATTATTTAAGTTGGATTCAATAATGATGTCTGAATACCCCATAGTAATAAGCATTTCTTGCATTGTGTAAGCAAGTATCAGTTCGTCTTCTAAAATCAATATTTTCATAAGAAAGAAGATTTTGATAAGTCTATTTTTACCGTTAAATCTGTTGTGCCTTTATCAAATAATATATTGGCTTGAATTTGTTGTGCAAATATATTTAAAAGATTACTACCTAGAGAAGCCTTCTCTGTTACATCATAGCCGGGGCCATTGTCGGAATAGGTGAGGAGTTTTTGGTTATTAATATAAGTTATGTTTATGATGGGTTCATCAACATGTTCAAAAGCATACTTGAGCGAATTTGTAATCAATTCATTTATCATCATGGCTAATGAAATGGCTACTGATAATTCCGGATTAAAATGATCACACGATAGATTCAATTTTATTTTTTTATGACTAGGATAGAATTGCAGTAGATGCTCCGTTAATTTCGATAAGTACTCTTGGAAATCTACTTTTTCAAAATCATCACGTTGATATAATGACTCGTGAATAAGGCTAATGGTATGAACCCTAGTTTGCATTTCGAGAATAGCTTGAATGGATTCTTCGGTTTTCAAATCTTTGCTTTTCAAATACATTAATCCAGAAAGCAAACTCAAATTATTTTTCACTCTGTGGTTTACTTCTTTCAAAAGTATACCTTTTTGTGCTACTAGTTTTTCTAAGTTTTTGTTGATGGAATTAATTTCTTCTTTTTGTTTTGACAATAATTTTTTCTGACGAGAAATAATAAAAATACCAACTATAGTACCTAGAAGAACGATACATATTCCAATCAAGGAAAGCAGTAAAGAAGTATTTTCTTTTGATTTAACTTTAATTTCATAATTCTTTTTCGATATCTCTTCCTGTCTTTCTTTTAATTCAAGTTTATTGGAATAATAGGCAACCTTATCTTGGTATTGGTTTCTAGCATTAATCAATAGTTGGTCTTTTGCCTTTTCCATATACTCGGATGAAAGCTTATAATCTCCTTTCATGCGATAAGCTCGAGCTAAGATGTCGAACCAGTATCCTTGTTCCCATGTCCAATTATAATGTTTTACTAGCGTTAAACTTTCATTCGCTAAGTTAATAGCCTTTTGTTCTTGGTGGGAAATTAAATACCATCGCCCTAAATTTTCTCTGGCATTGTTCGCATAAATATTATACCCCAATTGATCCCAAATAGTAATGGCATCATTAAAATATTTTTCAGCTTCTGAGTTTCCTAAATTTAGATACAAGTATCCAAGTTCATTAGATGAAGTAGCTACCTGGTCGTAATCTTTTGCTTTTTCTGCAATCTTAATTACTTCTTTTGAAAATAATTCAACCGAATCTAAGTATATACCTTGTTCTAAATATATAGCAGCTTTCCGATTTAGCATTCTTGCTTTTAATAATACAGGAAAGCCACTAGGGATAGAATTGCCGATAGTATTCGCTTTATTGATATTGGAAATCGCTAAGTCATAATTATCCGCAGCTCTATAATATTCAGCAAAAAGTAATGCAGATTCTAATTGCCCTATGATATCCTTTTTTGATTTATAATAATCCTGAATTTTAATGAGAACACTTAGTGCATCCTCAAATTGATCCATCACTTTTTTGTTATCTGCTTCTAATATCAAGTACTGTATGTATAAAGCAGAGTCGTTTTTAAATGACTTTTTATTGATGATGGATTCTAAGATGGAATCTGTTTTATAATAATTCCCAAGATTCTGATTCGCAGAGGCTAGTAAATAGGATGATTTTAACGAATTATCAAGTTTTACTTTCTGTTCTAATAGAATAATAGCTTTCGCTGGATTACTTTTTGTTAATCGCGTAAGACTGTCCAAAGTATTTTCACCAAATGTGAGATTTGGTAAAACTACGCTAGCTAGTATAGAAAATATTATTTTGAAAGACTTATTCAAGACTAATGAGTAATAATTATTTTCTTAAACGATTTATATTTACCCGACTCGATTTCTAAAATATACACACCTCTTGAAATCATAGCTACATCAATACTTTCCACATTATAGTAGGTAGAAATTAATCGCCCATCCATTTCATAAATCTTTACTGATTTAATTTCTTCATTTGATGTTATTGTTATTTTATCATCTGCAGGATTTGGATAAATTTCTATTTTCGAATTTCTATTTTCCTCTACTCCACTAGTCACAAGTGTACTGTCTAAAATTATATTTTCATCTCCTGCTTGATAGGCGGTGTAGGCGATAAACGCAACCATCATCTCATCTTTAGTGTTCTCTCCAGAAGATACGGTTATCGGAGGATTGCTAGGATTATGTGGATTGTTCGTAGTATTATCATACGTCGCATTCGCCAGAATTAACGATTGCTTAGGAATCTTGATGAGTTTTTGAAAAGTATAAAATCCTTGCCAATGGAAATCCCATTCTGGAATATGAATTAATTTAGTAGTATCTACTCCCTTTTTTGCAAAGATGGTATACGACCTTCCGATTAAATGCATATGTGGGAAAATCCCTACAACCGAAAGATCCGACAC
>JAUKPS010126343.1:0-18375 GCA_032273165.1 Chlorellidium tetrabotrys
ATCACCCAAAAATTTTTGGGCGAAAAAAAATCCCCGAAGGGATTTTGATTATCTTAATAGGGCAATGATAAAAGGGGTTAGAACTCCAACACTTATCAAAGCGATCAACATAATAAATTCTTTAGTAGACATAATTTTCCTAACAAATGTTAGGGCTAGGGTTTCCCCTAGCCCATTCTGATTAGTGTTTCAGATCTTTAGCAGAATCGCCACCTAAGAATTCAAACGCATCTAACAGACTAGCCTTAGCAAGTTGGGATTTTTCGCATCCCTCGGTATCAGATTCCGCACCTAGAATTCTATTGAGGATGGTTTTAAGATCATCAAAATTCATAGAATCGATTGTGTTTTGACCTTTGACCTTATTACCTGCGGTTACATACCCGCTAGCCTCTTTGACTCTCTGCCAATACACATCAACAGTAGCCACAGAATAGCCAGCCTCGATCATGTCGGCTTTGAATAATGCTCTCTCTGCCTTAACACCTTTAGCCAACTTACCACTAAGGGCAAACCATTTTGTAGTAATGTTTCCCTCATTGTCCACCGCATCAAATTGACGGGATAGATCAACACTATACATACTGATAAGATCGCCAATCTTACCGATACCATCAATCAAGGACTGACGGGATTGAGCCAACAATGAATCAACAGATACAACAGGGTTTTGGTTTTCCATCTTCATTCCAATCTAACAAATGTTAGGGTTTTGATCAGATCCCTATTACTGTCTTGCTATGGGTTAATTATAACACAATTTGACCCCTAAATCAAATCTTTTAGAAACAATAAATACCCCATCCCCATGATGATTTTTGGATAACTATTTGATGCGACCCCATACCCCCAAATGGTCAGGGAAGGAGTCCCAATCCCCTATACACTATGATTTGCACATTAGATGAACGAATTTATATTTTTCATTTGCCCTCACTTTTCTCGTTCTGATACGTCACCAGGTGACTAAGGTATATCTGGTTACTACGCTACACATAGCATTAAGGGTACGTCTTCGCGGTTACTTGACCCCCCTCCCCCTACTCAAATATCCACAAGCTTTGTTCCACGTGAAACATAGAAACACCCCCCATACCTTTTTATTTCGTCCACCCCCCAGGGGTATATATTTTTGATATATACTTTTTACATCCTTCACGTGGATTGGGCCTGGGTGGGGCGCATAAAAATACCACCCCTTTATTTGTTGTGATATAGTGCGTTAAAACTGGAGGTATCACTTTGCATTACTCCTTACACGCATGACGATTGAAATAGAACCGACTAAGGATCACCCGATCCCTTATGTAACTGCCGACGAAGAACCCAAAGACTTCGCCGAGGAGTTAGCCGTTGCCGCAAATACCCTTGATGTACTCCAAGAAATAGGGACTCCACCTGAAGTTAGCCCCGAGGACGTGGGTAAAACTAAAGAACTTTTTGAATCGGCAGTCAAAAACAAAGACGCTAAAAGCCTTAACAACCCACTGACGGCATTTGCCGCTAAGGAGTTTTTGAGGGTGTACAGCGTACGGCTAGCAGCAGAAATGAACGACGTCAGGTCAGCAATCACTAACAAGCTGATGGAGTTGGCTAACTGTGGCGACCCACGGTTCGAGCTAAAAGCGCTAGAACTACTGGGCAAGCACTCAGATATTGCGCTTTTTACTGAACGCTCAGAGGTTACGGTTACTTATAAGAACAGTAGCGACTTAGAAGAGGCCATTAAAGAACGGGTCAAGCGCTTACTTAATTCCAAGACTATTGATGCTGAGCCAGCAATTCTTGTGAACAGCCTAGATGAGCAATTGGGGAAAGCAACATACACCCCGTCAAAAATGATAGACGAGATAAGTGACGTGGAAGCTAACAATGCTCGCTAGAGAAATAAAAGACATGACCCAGGAAGAAATGCTCGAGGAGTTAAAAACTTGGGATGAAAAGGCTTGGCAGAAATTTAAACGGGATAACTATGAAGTTATCAATCTAGGTCCTATTCCAGAGCAAGACAATGTTAGCTAAGGACATCCTACAGAATGTGTCACTAAAAGACATCCCCAGCATTTTGCATTTACTGGATGAAGATCAGCAAGTTAAGTTGTTAGAAGACCTAGAGCAGCTAGATAAGCTCAAAGGGAAAGAACTGGCGCAGGTGAAGTTCATGCCCTTCGTTGAAAAAGTCTGGCCTGCGTTCATAGCGGGGAACCACCATGCGGATATGGCAGCAGCGTTTGAGCGAGTGGCAGCAGGAACTTGCAAACGGCTTATTATTAATATGCCTCCACGGCATACAAAGAGTGAATTTGCTAGTTATTTACTACCTGCTTGGTTTTTGGGTAGATTTCCACATAAGAAGGTCATCCAAACATCCCATACTGCGGAGCTTGCTGTTGGATTTGGACGAAAAGTCCGTAACTTGGTCGATACAGACGTCTATAAGTCGATATTCCCAGGTGTTGGACTCCAGTCTGATAGCAAAGCAGCTGGACGGTGGGCGACTAACAGTGGTGGAGACTATTTCGCTATCGGTGTTGGGGGCGCTGTTACGGGTAAAGGCGCGGACGTCCTCATTATTGATGACCCACACTCTGAGCAAGAGGCTGCGTTAGCGGAAAACAACTCCGATGTGTACGATAAAACGTACGAATGGTATACATCTGGTCCTCGTCAGCGTCTACAACCAGGCGGGGCAATCATTATTGTTATGACACGGTGGTCTAAGAAGGACTTAACGGGTCAAGTAGTCAAAGCAGCAGAGCAAAGGAACGGAGAAGAGTGGGAAGTCATCAACTTTCCAGCTATTCTTGAAGATGGAGAGCCACTTTGGCCTGAGTTTTGGCCCTTAGAGCAGTTAGAAGCACTCAGAAACGAGCTTCCAGCGAGTAAATGGCAAGCTCAGTACATGCAAAGCCCCACTTCTGAGGTCTCTGCGATCATAAAACGGGAGTGGTGGAAGCATTGGGAGCACGATCACCCCCCTGCATGCGACTTTATTATCCAATCTTGGGATACGGCGTTCTTAAAAACGGAAAGAAGTGACTATTCTGCGTGTACAACGTGGGGTGTTTTCTACCATGACGACGATACAGGGCGCTCTCAAGCTAATATTATTGCGTTAAATTCGTTTAAAAAGCGGATGGAGTTTCCAGAATTAAAACAAAAAGCGGTAGAAGAATATAAGGAATGGAACCCAGATTCTCTAATAATTGAGGCAAAAGCGTCAGGTGCGCCTCTAGTATTTGAGCTTCGAGCGATGGGACTACCTGTACAAGAGTACACTCCATCAAAAGGCAATGATAAAATCTCACGATTAAATTCAGTTGCAGATATATTTGCATCTGGTAGAGTATGGGTACCAGGAACACGCTGGGCAGATGAGTTGGTTGAAGAAGTTGCAAGTTTTCCATCAGGCGAACATGATGACTTAGTAGACTCACTATCCCAAGCCCTGTTAAGGTTTCGGCGTGGGGGCTTTATACGTTTAGATTCAGATGAAGAAGATGAACCATTAGGATTTCGTAGAAAAGCTGCGTACTATTAAGGATAGATTATGGCAATAGATAAGTCGTTAGCACAGGCTCCATTAGGACTAGACCAATTAGACCCAGAAATGATGGGGGATGAGCCTGCGTTAGAAATTACTATTGAAGATCCAGAAGCAGTAGAGATTGGTATTGACGGCGAGCCTATTTTACGTATAGAAGAAGCTGAAGAAGACGAAGAAGACTTTGACCAAAACTTAGCTGAAGTTCTAAGTCCTAAAGTTTTAGAAACTATTGCTGGTGATTTAATAGGCGACTTTGAAGAAGACGTTGGTTCTCGCAAAGACTGGATTCAAACATATGTAGATGGTCTTGAGCTTCTTGGTTTGAAGATTGAAGAACGTACAGAACCATGGGAAGGTGCTTGCGGTGTTTATCACCCACTCCTCTCCGAAGCAGTAGTTAAGTTCCAAGCTGAAACAATGATGGAAACATTCCCCGCAGCGGGACCTGTTAAGACTCAGATCATTGGTAAAGAAACTCCAGAGAAAAAAGATGCGGCTGAACGTGTTCAGCAAGACATGAACTACCAGATTACTGATGTGATGAAAGAATATCGTCCTGAGCATGAGCGCATGCTTTGGGGCTTGGGCTTAGCAGGTAATGCGTTTAAGAAAGTTTATTACGACCCACACTTAGGTCGTCAAGTATCTATGTACTGCCCAGCAGAAGATGTAGTTGTTCCTTACGGAGCTTCTAGTCTAGAAGCAGCTGAGCGTGTAACTCATGTGATGCGTAAGACAGCTAATGAAGTACGTCGCTTACAGCATGAAGGTTTTTACCGAGACGTAGATCTTGGTGATCCAGTCAGTGTGATGGATGAAGTAGAGAAGAAGATTGCAGAGAAGTTAGGATTCCGTGCAACAACGGATGATCGCTTTAAATTATTAGAGATGCACGTTGATTTAGATTTAGAAGGCTTTGAGCATAAAGACGAAGACACAGATGAACCTACAGGGATTGCATTACCTTATGTAGTCACTATAGAAAAGGGTACAAGTAATATCCTAGCTATTCGTCGTAACTGGAGACCCGAAGATGAAACTCATCAGAAACGTCAGCACTTTGTTCACTATGGATACATTCCTGGCTTTGGCTTTTATTGTTTTGGGCTTATTCACCTTATCGGCGCTTTTGCTAAGTCTGGTACTAGTCTTATTCGGCAGCTCGTGGATGCTGGAACCCTTAGCAACTTGCCAGGTGGCTTTAAGACCCGTGGCTTGCGAGTCAAAGGTGATGATACTCCGATAGCTCCAGGTGAGTTCCGCGATGTAGATGTACCAAGTGGAACAATGCGAGATAACATCTTGCCTCTTCCATACAAAGAACCAAGTCAAGTTTTATATTCCTTACTAGGAACAATCGTAGATGAAGGTCGTAGGTTTGCAGGCTCTGCAGACTTACAAGTAGCTGACATGAGTGCAAACTCTCCTGTTGGTACAACCTTAGCAATTCTAGAAAGAACGTTGAAGATGATGAGTGCTGTCCAAGCACGTATTCATTATTCAATGAAGCAAGAGTTTAGATTATTAAAAGAAATTATTAGGGACTACACTCCACCAGACTATAGCTATGAGCCTGAAGATGGTAATCGGATGATTAAACAATCCGACTATGACCAAGTGGATGTCATTCCTGTTTCCGATCCCAATGCGGCTACTATGGCGCAAAAGGTAGTGCAGTATCAAGCTGCTTTACAACTAGCCCAGACTGCTCCGCAGCTGTATGACTTGCCACTATTACATCGTCAAATGCTAGACGTATTGGGAATCAAAAATTATCAGAAACTGGTACCGATGGCGGAAGACCTTCGTCCTATGGACCCAGTAGCTGAAAACCAAAACATCTTAAAACAAAAACCAGTTCAAGCATTTATTGAACAGAACCACCAAGCTCATATCGGTGTGCATATGGCTGCTATGCAAGATCCAAAGATTCAACAGATTTTGTCTATGAATCCGCAGATGGCGCAACAGTTACAGATGACAATGATGGCTCACATTAATGAGCATTTAGGTTTTGAGTATCGTCTACAAGTAGAGCGTCAGATGGGTATGCAGTTACCTCCGATGCCTAAAGATGGTGAGCAAGCTAAACCAATGCCTCCAGAAATGGCGGATCAAATTGCGCAAATGGCAGCGGCGGCGTCTCAGCAGCTATTACAGCAGAACCAACAGCAAGCTCAGGCTCAACAGAACCAACAACAATCTCAAGATCCAATTATTCAAATGCAACAACAAGAGTTGCAGATTAAAGCGGCAGAGCAACAACGCAAAGCTGCTAAGGACTTAATTGATGCACAACTTAAGCAAGAACAAATTGCTGTAGAACGGGAGAGAATCCAAGCTCAACAGCAAACAGCAGGAGCACAAGCAGCCGTAAAAGCGATGACTGACAAACAGGCTCGTGAGGATGCACAGAGGTTGGAAGGTAGTAAAGCAGGTCTGGAGTTAATGAAGTTACAACAGACACTTGCACATAACACTGCGAAGGAGCAGACAAAGAGAGGTAGATAATGCAAGCTGATAAAGCTTTTGGTGTATTAAAACGTCAAATTGACGACAGGATTTTGCAACTCCAGGAAGCTCTCGCAGATGGTCGCGTGGAGTCATACGACGAGTACAAAAAAGTGTGTGGCGAGGTGAGAGGTCTCCTAACTGCACGTAACTACATAACCGACCTTAATAAAGCAATGGAGAACTCGGATGAGTGACCAACAGAACGTTGTAGATTTACATAAAGCAGTAGATTTAAGTGCAGTACTGAATAAAGAAGCAGAAGAAAGAGCCAAACAACTTCCTACGCCCCAGGGCTATAGGATTCTTTGTGCTATTCCTGAAACTGAAAAAGAGTTTGAATCTGGCATTCTTAAACCTGATGAGTTAATTAGAACTGATGAGCTTTTAACCACTGTTCTATTTGTTATTGAATTAGGTTCAGATTGCTATGCTGATAAGACTCGTTTTCCAAATGGCCCATGGTGCAAAAAGGGCGACTTTATTCTGGTAAGACCTAATGCTGGTACCCGTCTGGTTATCCATGATCGGGAATTTCGCATTATTAACGATGACTCCGTAGAGGCTGTAGTTCAAGATCCTCGTGGAATCAAGCGTAAATTTATCTAGGAGATAAAACATGGCTGAGATGCAAAAAGACGAATTTCAATTTCCTGACGAAATGGAAGAAACTAAGGGTAAACCCGTAGATGAACTAGAGGTAGATGACGGGTCAATAGACGTTGATATTGAGATTGTTGACGATACCCCGCCAGAAGATCGTAATGTAGAACCACTTCCTAATGACATTAAAGAGGGTTTGGAAGCTGCAGACTCATCTAAAGAGTATTCTAAAAACGTCAAAGACAAGTTCACACAGTATAAAAAAGCTTGGCACGACGAAAGAAGGGCAAAAGAAGCAGCTCTTCGTGAGCAGCAAGAAGCATTGTCAGCGGCGCAAGCAATTTTGGACGAGAACAAACGTCTAAAAAGCATGCTGCATAACGGCGAGAAAGAACTTATTTCTACCTATCAAACCTCTGCTGAGATGGAAGCAGAAAAAGCTAGGCGTAGTTATAAAGAGGCTTATGACTCTGGGGATTCTGATGCGTTAGCAGAAGCTCAAGAAGAAATGATGCGGGCACAACTTAAACTTGACAAAGCAAAAAACTTTAGGCCTACTGTACAAATTGATGAAAATGATGTAAAAATACAAACAAAGCAGGTTCAGCAGCCTGCACAGATGGATGATAAAGTTGCTGAGTGGGTGTCAAACAACCCCTGGTACGTTGATCCAGAAAAGAAATCAATGAGTAAGTACGCTGTATTTATTCATGAAGAACTTGAAGGAAAGTTTGGTAGAGGTTTTGTTGGTACGGATGAATATTTCAAACGTATTGACGCTGAAGTAAAACGTCGGTTTCCAGAAGAATTCGATGACATTGAAGTAAAAAACGATGAGGAAAAACCTCAACGTACATCTAGGTTAAGTACGGTTGTAGCTCCTGCGAGACGTAGTACATCTTCAAAAAAGATTGTATTAACAAGAACGCAAGTAGCTTTAGCCAAAAAGTTTGGCTTAAGCCCAGAGCAATACGCACGTGAACTTAATAAATTGGAGGCCTAACATGGCAACAAACAGATTGGCAAGAGAATTAGAAAGTCGTACCCAGACAGAGCGTCCTAAGCAGTGGTCGCAACCTGAGCTTCTCCCTGAACCCGATAAGCAAGCTGGATATGCCTACAGATGGATTCGTGTTTCTACCCTTAATCAGCCCGATCCTCGCAACCTCTCAGCGAAGTTAAGAGAAGGATGGGAACCTGTAAGACTAGAAGAACAACCCAAGTTTCAACTGCTAGCTGACCCTAATAGTCGCTTTAAGGACAATATTGAGGTTGGTGGTTTGTTACTTTGCAAGACTCCACTTGAGTTTGTTGACCAACGTAATTCACATTACGCTAAACAAGCAGATGCTCAAATGAATGCTGTAGAGAACACTCTTATGCGTCAAAGCGATCCTCGTATGCCTCTCTTTAATGAGGGAAAAACGACCAGTAGCTTTGGCAAAGGTGGTTAATTTTTTAATTTTAGGAGATTCAAATGGCTTATCCAACCGTTAATGCTCCCTACGGCTTACGCCCAATCAACAGCGTGGATGGTAAACCCTACGCTGGTGCAACCCGTCAGTTACCAATTGCGAGTACTTATAACACTCCAATTTACTACGGTGATATTGTGGCTTTGGTCGATGGTGGCACTATTGCAGTATCAGGCGTTACAAATGACTCTACAACTTCAGCTGCTAACTACACTTATGGTGTATTTATGGGCTGTCAGTATGTAAACGGTCAAAGTCAAACAGTACAGGCTCAATACTATCCTGGCAATGCTGCTGCTACTAGCGCTATTGCTTATGTAGTTGACGATCCTATGGCTGCTTTTCAGGTAGCTGTTGTGTACGCAAACAGCGTTGTTACTACTGTTAACCAAAGTATTGTTGGTGTAAACATGGCGATTGACCAAGGTACTGGTGATGCAACTACTGGTAACTCTGGTTTTGGTGTTCTTGTTGCTACTGACAACGCAGGTAACGCAGCAACACTGCCTGTTCGTGCTGTTTCCGTAGTTCCAGGGACTGCCACTTCTGCTGGTTATACAGAAGTAGTAGTTAAGTTAAACAACCCGCAAATTCTCCGAGCTACTGGCTTGGATTATGCAGCCTAATAGGAGCTAAAAAATGGCTATTTCACGCGCACAACTACTGAAAGAGTTGCTCCCAGGCTTGAACGCATTGTTCGGACTTGAGTATGCAAAGTATGGCGAAGAAACTAATGAGATTTACGAAACTGAATCCTCTGAGCGTTCCTTCGAAGAAGAAACCAAATTGTCTGGCTTTAGTGCAGCTCCCGTCAAAAACGAGGGTTCACCAATCGCTTATGACAACGGGCAAGAAGCATGGACTGCTCGCTATACACACGTAACGATTGCTCAGGGATTCTCTCTGACCGAAGAAGCAATTGAAGATAACTTGTATGACTCATTGTCTGCTCGTTATACCAAGGCTCTAGCTCGTTCCATGGCGTATACCAAGCAAGTTCGTGGTGCTGCCGTTATCAACAATGGCTTTAACGCTAGCTACCCAGGTGGTGACGGTGTTGCATTGTTTGCTAACGATCACCCATTGGTTTCTGGTGGTACCAACAGTAACATCCCATCAACCCCATCAGACTTGAATGAGACTTCTTTGGAAGCCGCTGTTATTCAAATCTCTTTGTGGACTGACGAGCGTTCATTGTTGATTGCTGCTAAACCTAAGAAGATGATTGTCCCTCCATCATTACAGTTCGTTGCAACTCGTTTGCTCGAAACTGAACTGCGTGTTGGTACAGCTGATAACGACATCAACGCAATTAAGAACAATGGCTCGATTCCAGAAGGTTACACAATTAACCACTTCTTGACCGACACAAACGCATGGTTCTTGACAACTGATGTTCCAAACGGTATGAAGCATTTCGTTCGTACACCACTCCAGAATTCTATGGATGGTGACTTCGATACAGGTAACGTACGTTACAAGTCTCGTGAGCGTTATAGCTTTGGCTGGTCAGATCCACTAGGTATGTGGGGTTCCCAAGGAGCCTAAAAATTGGGGGGAGAAATCCCCCCTTTTTGTTTTATTTGTAGTAAGATTTAAATATCTGGGTGTTACCCGCTTATTAGACTGCCCCAGCAGACGCATACAAGACTAATAAGCTGAACTTTGTATGAAGGAAAATTTATTATGGCATTTACCACATTTACAGGCCCCGTCAGATCGCTTAACGGTTTTGCACAGCCTATTCTTTACATTACTTCAGCGTTAGCTGCCCAATACAGCAACGTAATTCCTATTACTGCTGGCTCACAAGTCCTTATTCTTTCAGCTGCTGATGGCGGTCCTGCTAGTGAAGTTACTTTAACTTTGCCTTTAGTACAGACAACCAACGGTGCTGCATTTAGCATTACCAACGCAGATCCTAACTATGCTGGTTTACGTGGTTTTATTTTGAACTACGGCAGCCAAGCCCACGTTTTAGCTGGTTATCAAACTTCCGCTGGTGTATTCCAACGTGTTAACTTGGATGCAGATGGTGTTGTTATCCCTGCTGGCTATGCTGTTGAGTACGGTGGCAACGGCAACCCTGATGCTCCTTGGGCTGCAAGCCAAATGGTTCTTTGCACTGGCAATACTTAATTAATCTCGTGGGTTAGGGTTTTCCCTAACTCATCTTAACTTTTGGAGATTGATTATGGGTATGCAATATGACGTAAAGTCGTTTCACGCATCAAGCTCATCGCTTGCGTATGGCGCTCGTACACGTTTAAAAGGTGTAGTTACATCCCCTACCACATCTACAGTCTATAACACAGCTGTACTTGATACTGCTGGTGCTTTAACTGGAACGTACAATATTCCAGGATCAACAGTCTGCACAGTGACTATTGCTAATCATGGTCTGTCAAATGGCGCTAGAGTTGGATTAAACTTTACTAGTGGATCAGCAGTAGACGATTGTTTGACTGTAGCAAACGTATCAACAAATACATTTACCGTAACTACAGCAAGTTTAACTACAAGCGGTAACGTAACAATGTATCCTAAGATTTTGACCGAAATAGATTGCGCTTCAGGCACATCGTTTTACACGTTAATACCAGGTGAAGGTATTCTTGCAACAGAAGGATTATTTTGTTTGTTGCCAGATTCTGTTGTAACTACGACTATTTTTTACGGATAGGAATAGATTATGCAGCAATATGACGTCAAATCTGCCCACGCACAAAATACTGGGCTGCTTGTAACACAGCTACCTGTAAGATTAAAGTCTATTACAGTAACAAGTGGAACTGTATCAGCAAGAAATACTGCCGTATGCGACCCAACTGTTCAAGAGTCTGGTACATACGCACGAGTAAGCCCTAGCTCTACGATTACAGTAACTATAGTTAATCATGGTTTTGTTACTGGGCAACGAGTATTTTTAGACTTTACTACTGGCACTGCACGGGATGGTACATACGCAGTTACAGTAACAGGTGACGATACGTTTACTTGTGTAGACCCTTTAGTAACTGCCTCAGCAAGCGGTAATGTCACAGCGTATAGCAGTATTGCTCTAGAAATTGATACTTTTAATTCAGTTGGTTTGCCTATTTTGATTCCAGGTGAAGGTATTTTTTGCCCTAATGGTATTTTTGTAGGTTGTGGGGCAAACGTAACTGCAACGGTGTTCTATGGCTAAGAAAAAAGGTCCTTCTCTTGCGATTGGTCGTGGTGAAAAGCTGCCTGTATCTAAGGGTGCTGGGCTCACCGCCAAAGGTCGTGCTAAATATAATGCGGCTACTGGCTCGAATCTAAAGGCTCCACAGCCTCAAGGCGGGTCTAGGAAAGACTCTTTCTGCGCTCGTATGTCTGGTATGCCTGGTCCAATGAAAGACAAAAAAGGTCGCCCTACTAGGAAGGCTGCCTCACTAGCGAGGTGGAAATGCTAAACGTAATGGAACTTTGGACTGGTGGGTTAACTATATTTGTAGCCCTAATCGGATATGTCATGCACGAGAAGTTTAATGAACTTGGTCGTATTGGTATTTTGTTAAACAAAACAAGAGAAGAGGTAGCACGTGATAACGTTACTAAAGCAGAAGTTGACCGCATTATGGAGCACATTGATGCTCGTTTTAACAAGCTTGAAAGCAAAATTGACCAACTTATTCAAAGGTAAATTATGAAAGACGCAGATTTAGCACAAGATAAAAAGATGATTAAGCGGGCTATGAAAGAGCACGATACCCAGCAACACGGTGGAAAAATGACTAAATTGTCTTTAAAGGGTGGTGGTTATGTTAGTGCTGCTGACGGTATTACCAAACAAGGTAAAACCAAAGGCACATTTATTAAAATGAAAGGTTGTTAATCATGATGGCTCCAAGCAAACGAGTAGCAAAAAAAGTCACCAAAGAAATGGAATATGACTATAAGTCTGGCAAGAAGTCTTTCTCTGGTAGCACTGCAAAACGTGATGCCCATGCTGAAAAAGAAGGCAAAATTGTTGCTAAGCATTTAGCATACGATGAAGATAAAGATGGTATGCGTAAAGGTGGCAAAGTTAAGAAAATGGCTTCTGGCGGTAAAGCTAGTCAGCTTAACAAAGCTAATGGAATTGCTGTTAAAGGCAAATCTAAAGGCACCATGATTTCTATGTGTGGTGGCGGAATGGGCAAGAAAGCCAAGTAATGCCAATTGAGCCTGTAGATCCTTCTAAAAAACCAGACGGCGACGGGAAAGAGAAGTATGCTCCCGAGGAAAAACGCGGTCCTGGAAAGTTTGATGAGGCTTTAGAAAAAGCTAAATCTGATAGGGCTAAGGCTGAAATAAGTAAGATGGCTGAAGCAACTAGAGCTGAACCTAAATATACTGGCAAGGCTTATTCAGAAACAGGACCAAGAACAGGTCCAACATCTGGTGGGTTTGGTGGTAATTCGGGCGCTGCTGAATTAAAAAGCATTACAAACCCAAGAGCTATGAAGTCTGGTGGTAAGGTTAAATCAGCATCAGCTAGAGCAGACGGATGTTGTATTCGTGGAAAGACAAGAGCATGAGACCAAGTCGGGGTATGGGCGCAATTATGCCTTCTAAAATGGGTAAAGGCGTTAAAAAGGCTCGCCGTGATAATACTGACTTTACCCAATATAAAGAGGGTGGTAATGTCAATGCTGCTGGTAATTACACAAAACCAGAGATGCGTAAACGTATAGTTTCTCAAGTTAAAGCAGCTGCAACACAAGGTACTGGCGCAGGTCAGTGGTCGGCTCGTAAAGCGCAACTAGTAGCTAAAAAATACAAGGCGGCTGGCGGTGGGTATAAATGAGTGGATTGGCAAAATCACAACGTTCTTTAAAGGCTTGGGGAGACCAGAAGTGGACAACCAAGTCGGGGAAGAAGTCGTCCGAAACAGGCGAGCGGTACCTGCCAAAAAAAGCAATCGAGTCGTTAAGCCCACAGGAGTACGCAGCAACGACAAGAGCAAAACGAGCAGGAAAAGCACGGGGGCAGCAGTTCGTGCCGCAGCCGCAAAAGGTAAAAGCAAAAGTAAAACCGTATCGAAAGGTTAAATGATGGCTAAATTTCCTGATCTAAACAAAGATGGTGAAGTAACTCAAGCCGACGTTCTTAAAGGACGTGGAGTTGGCATGAAAAAAGGCGGCACTGCTAAAAATTGGATTCAATCGGCAATCAAAAAACCAGGAGCGTTAAGAGCGCAACTGGGGGCAAAAGAAGGCAAGCCAATACCAGCCAAAAAGCTAGCAGCGGCAGCCAAAAAACCAGGAAAACTGGGACAAAGAGCTAGATTAGCCCAAACTCTTAAGAAGATGAAATGACTACTACAGGCACAAACACATTTAACTTGGACATGAACGACCTCGTTGAGGAGGCGTTTGAGCGTTGTGGTTTAGAGCTGCGTTCTGGTTATGACTTTAGGACTGCTAGGCGGTCTTTAAACCTACTAACTATTGAGTGGGCTAACAGGGGTATTAACTTGTGGACTGTTGAGCAGGGGCAGATTGTGATGAATACCAATCAGGCTATTTACCCTATTCCTGTCGACACGATTGATCTTTTAGATACTGTTATTAGAACTAACAATGGGCAAGCTAATAACCAAATTGACATTAATATTTCCCGTATTAGTGAGTCTACTTATATCACTATCCCTAATAAAAATGCTAATGGACGGCCTATTCAAGTATGGGTTAATCGTCAGTCAGGAAATGTAGCTACCACCCCACAAACTATTATTGCCCAAGGCGGTGCTATTTCTGACACAGATACAACCATAAATATTGCAGACATTACTACTATACCTAGTACTGGGTTTATAAATATTGAAGCTGAAACTATTGGGTATCAAAACGTTATACCTACACCAACCACAGCAAATCCTAAGCTAGGTCAAATTGTTAATGCTTGGCGGGGTCAAAACGGTACATATCCAGCAGGTTATGCGGAGTACACACCAATATACGTAAATAACTTACCTTGTATTAACGTATGGCCTACCCCTAACCCTCCTGGCAACCAATACACTTTTGTGTATTACAGACTGCGTAGAATACAAGATGCTGGATCAGGCGTTAGAACTGAAGATATACCATTCCGTTTTATACCTTGTATGGCAGCTGGACTTGCCTATTATTTAAGCAGTAAAATGCCTGAAGTGGATATGGCTAGAATTGGTATGCTTAAAGCTGATTATGAGCAGCAATGGGACTTAGCTTCTTCCGAAGATCGGGAAAAAGCCCCTATTCGATTTGTGCCACGTAATTCGTTTTATTACCGATGATATGCCATGCCAAGTAAATATGCGTCAGGTAAGTATGCGATTGCTGAGTGCGATAGGTGCGGTCAGCGATACATGCTTAAGGAAATACGGATACAGATATTAAAGACTAAACCTTACCAAGTTAAAGTTTGTAGATCTTGTTGGGATCCAGACCAACCACAGTTATCATTAGGTCTGTACCCAGTAAATGATCCACAAGCTGTACGAGAGCCAAGACCTGATGTAAGTTATTTGGTATCAGGGCAAAGCGGTTTGCAGACGGAAATAAATGGTGGAGTTACACCAAGCGGTTTTGGTGTACCTGAGTTAGGTAGTAGGGTGATTCAATGGGGCTGGAATCCTGTTGGTGGTGGGTCTAACTGGCCTATGACGCCAAATGACTTGGTTTCTGGTGTAGTTTTAGGTACAGTTACAGTAACAATAACTTAGGAGTTAAAAATGGGATACAAAAAAGGTGCGGATGGTATTACCAAGCAAGGTAAAACTGCCCCAAAGATTTATCCAAATGATGGCCCAAGCGTAATTTTAAATGGTCCAAAAGCCAGCACAAGTACTTTAAATAAGAACATGAAGCTAATGGGTCGTGGATTGGCTAAAATAGCTAACCAAAAGAAATCAGGAAGAGGACGTTAATCATGGCTAAATTTTCTATGAAAAAAGGCGGCAAAGAAGTTGGTTCAGCCAGCGTCTATGCTAAGCCGCATACTATGGATGGCAAAGCTATGACTACAGCTAAAGATTCTGTTGTTAAGCCTGGTAAAAATGGTGTTAACGACATTAACATGTCTGTTGCTGGTATTAGCAAAGGTAACTACACCCCAATGAATAAAAATGGCGAGATTACCATGCGTGGAGGTGGCGCTGCTACTAAAGGTACTAAGTGCCGTGGACCAATGGCATAAGTTATGAACTACGAGCAGTTATATCAGGCAATTCAGAACTACGCAGAATCTACTGAGCAGTTATTTGTTCAGAGTATTCCTACGTTTGTTCAGCAATGCGAAGAGCGTATATATAATGCCGTACAAATTCCAGCCATTCGTAAAAACGTTATTGGTACTTTCACTGCTAACGACTATTACTTAGCTTTGCCGTCTGATTACTTAGCGTCTTTTTCCCTTGCAGTTATTGATGCAAATGGTAGCTACGAGTACTTAATTGATAAAGACGTTAACTTTATTCGTCAGGTTTACCCTAGCCCTACTGATGCTGGCGTTCCTAAGTACTACGCTCAGTTTTTACCGTATACCTATATTATTGGACCAACCCCAGATTCTGGTTATCAAACCGAATTAAATTACTATTACTACCCAGTATCTATAGTTCAAGGCGTTTTGTCTGGGCTTGGCACTATTACAGGTGGCTCTGGTTACATAGATGGAACTTACCAAGCTGTTAGCTTGACAGGCGGTTCTGGTCAGTATGCGTATGCAGATATTGTTATATCTGGTGGCACTGTAACTACAGTAACTATTCGTGATGGTGGTTCTTTTTACATTGTTGGTGATGTGCTTAGTGCGTCAACAGCAAATTTAGGAAACTCTGGTTCTGGCTTTTCAGTCCCAGTTAGCTTGATAAATAATCCAACAGGAACGTCATGGGTTGGCAGCAATTTTGAGACTGTTTTGTTGTATGGTTCGTTACGTGAAGCCGTGGTCTTCCAAAAAGGTGAGCAGGATATGGTTGCTTATTACGAACAGAAGTACCAAGAATCTTTAGCTTTACTTATTATGTTGGGTGAAGGTAAAGATAGAAGAAGCGCATACCGTGATGGTCAACTTAGGATGCCTGTACCTGGGCCAACCAATTAATTTTTTAGGAGCAAAAAATGGCAATTACTCAAGCAATGGCTACATCGTTCAAAGTTCAACTTTTGAATGGCGAGCAAAACTTTTCAGCAGATACTTTTAAATTAGCGCTGTACACAGCATCAGCTACTATTAATGAGAATACAACTGCGTATAGCACAAGCAACGAAGTGCCTTCCACAGGTAACTACAGCGCTGGTGGTAATACTTTATCAGTTAGCGTAACCCCAACAAATACTGGAAACGTGGCTTTTATTTCGTTTACTAATACTTCTTGGACAAATGCAACTATTACCTCTGCTGGAGCTTTAATTTATAACAACTCTAATGCAAATGCAGCTGTTGCTGTGTTGTCTTTTGGTGGTGATAAGACTTCAACTAATGGTACTTTTGCAGTGAACTTCCCAACTGCTGACGCATCTAGTGCAATTATTCGCTTAACTGCTAGTTAAGGAGCTTTAAATGGCTCTCGTCTTAAAAGATCGGGTTCAAGAAACCAGCGTTAGTACTGGCACAGGCACAGTCACGCTTGATGGTGCTGTTGCTGGCTATCAATCATTTGCCACTTCTACCCCATCTGGGTCGATTGTTTATTACTGTATTGCTGCCCAAACAGGAACTGACTGGGAAGTAGGATATGGCACATTTACAAGTCCAGATCAATTAAGCCGAACAGTAGTTTATTCTTCGTCCAATGCTGGTGCGTTGGTGGACTTCCCAGCGGGTACTAAAAACGTATTTGTTACTTACCCTGCGGAGCAAGCTGTATTTCAACAAACAGACGGACTAACTGAATTTAACGAAGGTCCTATTTCTGTAGTTGGTGCTAACGCTGCTCCAGGTTCTTTTAGTTCTACATTGGCGCAATTTACTTCCAATGAGCCTAATTACTCACAGCTTTATATCCAGAACCAAAGTGGCGATGCTAATGCCTCTACGGATATTGCAGCTTATAACGAGTTAGGTGACGGCACATATTTCTTCGTAGATATGGGTATAGCTAGTAGCAACTATAACGATGGCGCTTATCCAATATTCCAAGCTAATGATGCTTATTTATATAGCTATGGAAATGCTGCAACAGAGAGCCGTTTAGTAATTGGTACTCAATCTGCAAATGCAAACGTAGTTGTTTTTGCTGGCGGTGTAGATCCTAACAATACAGCACTTACTATTTCTGGTAATAACCAAAGCGCAACATTTGCTAATAGCGTTACTGTAACTAACACTCTTGGCGCTAATAACATCACTGTTACCAACTTTGCTTATGCAGGTGGCAACATTGCCAATGCTGCTAATACAACAGTTCTTGTAACTCAGGCTTATGTTGACAATGCCGTTGCAGCTGGACTAGATATTCATACTGCTGTTGATTTAGCAACTGTAGCTGTACTATCTGGTACTCCAACGTACAACCAACCTGGCGGTGCAGGTAATGGCGTAGGCGCAACTCTTACAGCTGCTGGCGTAGGGTTCTTGAGTGTTGATGGTCAGAACGCTGATGCTGGATTCCGTATTCTTGTACAAAGCCAAGCTAATGCTGTGCAAAATGGTGTGTATACCGTTACTACAGAAGGTGACGCAGGGACTGCGTATATATTAACTCGTGCAACTGATTCTGATACTTCAACCACTTTAACCCAAGGTTCTTACTACTTTGTTAATGCTGGTGATACTTTAGCGTATTACGCTTTTGTGGTTAACACGGTAGGCACAATTGTTTTTGGTACTACTAATATTACTTTTGGTGAATTTAGTAGAGTACCTGCGTACATAGGTACGTCTCCAATTAATGTATCTGGGCAGACTATTTCTTTAACTACCGTTCCTGTAAATAAAGGCGGTACAAACTTAACAACCTTTGTCGCTGGTGATGTTGTTTACGCTAATACCGCTAATACGATTAGTGCTTTAGCTATTGGCTCTCAGTACAACTCTTTAGTTGTTAGCGCTGGTGCGCTTCCTTCATGGGGCACTATTGCTTTAGGTTCTGCTAATGCTGTATCTGGTACTTTAGGCCCAACTAATGGTGGTACTGGGCAATCTACTTACACGCTTGGCGATACTTTATATGCCAATGCTACAAACACCGTTGATAAATTAGCTGGCAATATTACTAACACTAAGAAGTACTTACAACAGAAA
>JAUKPS010126454.1:0-18364 GCA_032273165.1 Chlorellidium tetrabotrys
CCAGTAATGCCCTGCGTACCAGTTGATCCTGTATAACCAGTAATGCCCTGCGTACCTGTTGAACCGGTATAACCAGTAATGCCCTGCGTACCAGTTGATCCTGTATAACCAGTAATGCCCTGCGTACCTGTTGAACCGGTATAACCAGTTGGGCCGCTTAATAAATCTACCCAAATAACCACACCGTCGGTTGATGTGCTAACGTGTGTGCCTGTTCCTGCGGTAATACTAGTAACACCTAAATTATCAATTCTTGTGCTACCACCTAAACTTGGACTTGCTACACTAACTCCAATACCAGTACCAGCAGTAAATGTTATTTGATTAAATGCTAATTTGTTATTGGCAATACCGCTTGCCAACATATTGTTGGTAACAGTGCCTGTGTCTGTATTATAGATACCATTGACTACAGTGGTAGCAGTGGCCACCGCACCTGTGATCTTACTACCTGCTATGCTTGAAATCCAATTTGGATTGCTATAAGTTTGATTGGAATAAACACCGTTGGTTACACTACCAGCATTACCGCTTACATTGCCTGTAACATCTCCATATACATGACCAGTTAATGGACCAAAGAAGCCAGCACTGGTAACTGTGTTAGCAACACGCAATCCAGTAGAATCAATCGTGGCCTGTATAGATCCAGCATCAGCAGCATCGCCTGTGAAGAATACGATTTCATCTTTGGTAGTACCTATGGCCAAGTTACCACTGTCAATATATAAGTATCCATCATTGGCACCATTTATGTTCCAATTTGTTGGGTCATTATAATTACTGCTGTTAATACCCAAGTCAATGTAGTGACTGGTATCGGTTCCTATTTCATTTGTGGCTACAAAGTCTGTGCTGGCAAATGTGCTGGAACTATGATTTTGGAATACCACTTGACTCCAACTATCCGCCCTACTATCTATTTGTATTTCAGCATTTGGGTAATCGCCGACGATATTACTATTGCCAAAATGAGCACTGTCTGATACTACAAGACTGTAAATGGTAGCAGTCAAAGTTGCCTGGAACCCTTGTGTTTGAATTCCACTGCCATCAAAATCCCAATAATTGCCGGCTCTATTCCATAGTATAGAAGAAATATTAGTAGCACTATTGCCTAATATTATACCACCGCCGTCTAATTGACTTATGCTGGTAGCACTTGATCCCAATAGTAAAGTTGTGCCTTCTACTGTGTTGGGAATTAAAACAGTGGCAGTTCCTGAGAAGTTTAATTGTCCATCAACATTGATATCATTGAATCTAACATTGCTGGTTGGAGCAAGGTCTTGTGGCAACATCAATGTAAAATGCCCGCTGGTTTCAGTAGTACGTCCAACGGTATTGATATATACTTGATTTGGTGTTCCTGATACGCCAATTACACCTGTGTTGTTGATAGCAGCAGCACCCGGACCTGCTACGCCACTCAATCCATCACTGTTGATACTAATTGAGGTAACTGCCGCCGTATCTAACCCATTGACCAAACTAACATCCACTGTGCCAGTAAATGCTGTAGTTTGTCTTGATCCGTCTGTGAATTTTATACCTACATTGTTATACAATGTAATATTGCTGGTAGTAAATGTTACTACATCTCTTATAGTAGATGAACCTTGTGGTACAAGTTGAATTCTTAGCAATGTACCTAACGCACTTGGTGTAAAGTTTTCAGTGGCCTCAAACGTTAGTCGCGCAATACCTGTAGCATATGCGTTACCGCTGGTCCATCCTTGATTACTCAAACGCATAATAAGGTCGCCGGCCTGTAACGGTTCGGGTGCTTCAACAGTACCACGAGCAGCACGAGTCGCAATAAGACCATAAGCATTACCACCTATACCACCTGCAATAGTACCAAACGCATCAATGGCAACACGAGTAGCAATATCTTGTTGTCCAGTGACTTGGATCATTGTGCCTGAGAAGTTTCTACTCTGACTTGTACCTGACGGACTACCAATAACTTCAAGTGCTGAATTATTAATAAGGATGGTAGATGTGTGGAATATCTTGGTTTGACCATCTCTGGCCACTTCGAATGTTTTCCCACCACTGGAATCAGTCATCTTAACTGGGCGGTTAAATTGAACATATCCTGTAGCAGTATTTGTTCCAATAATAATATCACGATCGTTGTTTTTAAGTTTTATCTGATTATCAACTAAGGTAAATTCGCCAACACTTAATCCAGCAGTACCTAATATAGTGTATTGACCATTGATGGCAGCAACCGCGATATCAGCATTGGTAATATCATCTTTGAGATAGATAGTACCAGCACCCATCCAAAGATGTTTGAATCTGCGGTCAGGTGATCCTAAACTGCTACCATATTGTGTTGCTGGAATTAGACTACTATGTAGGATAACATTTCTGCCGCCACCGGGTTCTAACACCAAATCTACCTCACCGGCACTTTGAATAGTTAAAGCATCATTGACCAAGGGTCTTGCCACGGTAATAACTACCGGTTGAGCAGGTATCAGTAATCCGGTTAGATCGCTGTCTAATATCAATGTATCAGTGAATGTACCAGTGCCCGCATATTTGATAGTGGAAGGTACAGGAAAGCCAGCACCCGCTACGATATCACCCTGGAACAATGGTGCCGGTGGAGTGACCATCAATCGTATAACGGTGTATGGAGCATTGTAAGGATTGTCATTGCCGTATGTGCCAGCAGGGATATAATCAGTGCTGGTGGTACTATAATCTAATACCACATCAAGATTAATATCTGCCAATTCCACTACCACGCTGGCGGTATTGTTGAAAAGCAAACTACCGCGTGGTAGATTTAGTTGTCCATCTTCGGTAATATAGACCACTGCGGTACCTGATGAGATACGATCGGTTTGTACAGTAGGATATGCAGGTAATGTAGCAGTGGTTAGATAATTAACATCATTGTTAAAATATGATATATCAGTTGGTATTGTAGGATATGCGGGTAATGTGTCTGTGGTTAAATAACCTCGACTTGTAACAAATGTTTCAGTGGCATATTCAGTGTCGTTATCCATTGGCAAATATGCTGCTAATGTACTGGATGTTAGATATCCAGCAGTATTGATGATAGCAATATTTGTATAAACTTCAGTAAAATTATCATTGGTCTTAACCAATGCGGAACGTAGGCTTTCTCCATCACCTGCATACTCTCCACTTCCCACATTTATTGTTTGTTTCGTCATAGTGATTCCATTACCTGTTTATGCTTATACCATTCATTACACCCTGTGTGAATTCACTGATACGCCCTCTTAGCCAGACAAAATTTCCAGTGAAATTATAAGATTTCGATGTGGTAGTTTCTAGTGTATAGCGAGTACTATCCACCCCCGCAATAGTAACCGCGCCCGTTGCATCTACAATATATTTGTTTGCAGGCGCAGTAAGTGTAATTGTGGCCCAATCTGATTCTGCGGGCTCTGATGCAAGTGTTCCTTGTACTTCTATAGTACCGATAAACCCTGCTACGCTCCAAAATACGGTATGCAACCCATCGCTATTACCGAAGTAGCCGTCACCTTTGATTTGCTCACTGGTGTATATCAGTGCAGTTGTACCAGTGTTTGGATACTGAACCTGTACTGAATCGTATGTGGTGTCACCGTTTGGGATTTTAAATATTAGATTTTGACTTAATGCTGGCATAATAAAGTATTTATGCAGTCACCAAGTTCTCCCGTAGTATGAATTCTTCTACTCGTTTAACATTTCCGCTGGAATGTAGTCCCACCATAGTTAGTGTATGTGCGTTTTTAACATAGATAAATGGCTTATATTGCCATCTTTTATGTCCTTCTAACCACTCTTTAGTACCTCTACTTACATCTACAATATTGGGATTCTTAATGATCCAGGCCAAGAACCTATTTCTATCTTCTGCTTTCCAAGATTCCTTAAAATATACCCTATATTGATAGATATCTTTAGGTAGCATATCACGCAGAATCTTTTTATGCCCATTATCTAGCATATAATTAAGTTCTTCTTCTGTAGTAGGGCCAGACACTTGTTGTACCCAAGGTGCAACTGCTTTATAGATATTCTCCAACAATATAGGATCTTTACAAAAGATGTTATAACGCCTACCTTCTACACGAGTTTGTAGTTGATCTTTCAATGTTAGAAATGGCTCTAACCCTGTGGTAAATGCTAATAGATCAGCCTGGTTTTCTTTGCTCAATTTATCATTACTTTGCCAACTCCATAGCGTAGGAGTTGGTTCGCTAAGACAATAACCTTTAGTTGTTTCAACTCCTTGCCAGCGTAATCTACTGGCCCCAATGATATAACATTCTATCTTGTAGGGCCATTTGTTGTAGAATAACTTACTGGACGTTAACTTCTGTATCTGCATTTTTTTCTACCTTAACCACAGGTAATACTTCAATGAAGTTAAGTTTAAGTTGATCAGTTTCCACAGATACCTCAACTACTCCACCATTAGTTAACTTGCCAAACAAGATTTCTTTGCTCAATGGCTTTTTAATCATGTCATCGATAGTACGTTGTAGTGGACGAGCGCCCATTTTACTATCAAACCCTTTCTTAATCAAATACTCAACTGCTTCTGCATTGGGTTTTACGTGTATGTTCTTATCTTTGACCAATGCATTTAGATCATCGATAAACTTCTTAACAACTTTAATCATGCTGGTTTGATCTAACTTACCGAACTTAATAATGCCATCTAAACGATTGCGGAATTCAGGTGCAAAGAACTTGTTAACAGCATCCTTGGGATCACCATCACGCTCTAAACTACCAAACCCAACACCATTCTTTTCAGCATCGGCGGCACCTAAGTTAGATGTCATAATGATAATAGCATTGCGACCATCTGCTTTTTTACCATTAGATCCAGTAATAAAGCCATTGTCCATTAATTGAAGAAGGACTGTAAGTACATCTGGATGTGCTTTCTCTACTTCATCCAACAATAATACACAATTAGGATGTTCTTGAAGACCGGTAATCAATTGTCCAGCGTTATCTTCAAAGCCTACATATCCAGGAGGAGCACCAATGAACTTGGCCACACTGTGTTTCTCTTGATATTCACTCATATCAAAGCGAATCATTTTGATTCCCATATTTGATGCAAGTTGTTTGGCAACTTCAGTCTTACCAACACCAGTGGGTCCAACAAATAAGAAACTACCTACAGGTTTGTTAAATGCTTTTAGTCCTGCTTGTGCAATAAAGATTTTATCTAATAGTGTTTCAATGGCTTTTTCTTGGCCAAACACTTTATTTCGCATACCTTTTTCAAGGCCTGCAAGATTTGAACCTTCTTTAGAGTTAATTTGCTCCAATGGTAAGTTGGCAATCTTTGCTACTTCAAACAAGATCTCATCATGATCAACCACACCGTTTTCTTCGTCTTTAACTTTAAAACGAGCACAGGCACAGTCGATAAGATCAATTGCTTTATCGGGCAACTTTTTATCTGTCATATACTTAACAGAGTAAGTTACTGCATCTGTTAATGCTTGATTAGTAATCTTTACACCGTGATGTTTCTCATAATACTTGCGTAGACCTTTAAGGATCTTAATAGCAGTTGACTCATCGGGTTCATCTACAGTAACACGTTGGAATCGACGCATCAGAGCACGATCCTTCTCAAAGTGCTTACGGAATTCTTCCCAGGTTGTGCTGGCTACAACTTTAATAGTACCTTTGCTCAATGCAGGTTTAAGCATATTGGCCATATCATTGCTTCCGCCACTAGCGGCACCTGCACCATTCATCATATGTGCTTCGTCAATAAACAAGATACAGTTCTTTTTCTTTTCTAGAGCACCGATAACCATCTTTAGGCGTTCTTCGAAGTCACCACGATATTTGCTCCCTGCTAGTAATGCACTAATATCTAAACTATAAACAGTGTTGTCTTGAATAAATTTAGGAACTGCACCTTCATGAATTTTACGTGCTAGACCTTCTGCAATAGCAGTCTTACCTACACCTGGATCACCGATGAGCATTACATTGGCTTTATTTCTACGTGCCAATACTAGTTGTACTTCTTCAATTTCTTTTTCACGACCAATAACAGGATCGATCTTTTTACTTTTTGCACGAGCACTCAAGTTAACACAGAATTGATTAAGCATACGCTCTATCTGAGGATTAACATTAGTAGCAGCGCTTTCCTCAACTTCTTCTTCTTTTGAGTATTCTTTTTGTATATAACTGATAAACTTATCTTTATCAATATTTGCTTTGCGGATAAAGTAGTTTGCATAACTTTTCTTTTCTGCAAAAATACTAATAAAGCAATCAACTGGTTCGATTATTTGTCGACCAGCAAACAATGTTTGTGAAAATGCACGATTAAGTATTCGTTCTACTGCTTGTGTTTTTTTAGGTCTATCTACAGTAGTATTAACAATACCACCTAGTTCATTTGTGATATATTTTTCAAGATCACCGATAAGCGTAGTAACATCTGTACCAAAATTAGTTAACAATTTAGCAAATGGTTCATTTTTAATCATGCTGTAGAGGAAATGTTCCAATGTAATAAATTCATGATTATGTTCATTGGCGAATCTAACTGCTGATTCAAAAATTTCTTCTAGATCTTTATTTGGTTGTAGCATTATTTGTATTTTCTCTTTACTTTAGTTTTCTTAACTGCCATTGCCCATTTAAGAGCACTGACTCTATCTTGGAATGTAATTCCCTCTAGATGATCATATTCATGTAAGAAGCACTTACAGTTATAACCATCGAACTCACCTTCTTCAAATTCACCTCGGCTGTTTTGCCAACGTGCTTTAATTGCTTTAGGTCGTTTAATATTAACATAGATTCTAGGAAAACTCAAGCAGCCTTCTTCCATATCGGCAATTTCTTCTGTGTTTGCAATTATCTCAGGATTGAAGAATGCCTGTGCTGCTTCTGCATTTACTCTGTGTCCCATTACAAACACACGAGTAGGAACGCCTACTTGATTGGCAGCAAGTCCAATGCCGTCAGCGGCAAACATCATTTCTAACATTGCCTTTTCAAGTTCAATTGGATCCATTATAGGATTAGCAAAGTCGAAGTCAGGCATGCGTTGCCTAAGTATAGGGTCAGGAAATTTTACAAGTTTTAACATATTATTTGTTTAATAAGTGATTTTTGTTCTTCTGTTAAGTTAGTCGGTACAGTGATATTAATATTTAATAACAATCTTCCTCTCATATTTGAATTTGATATATGGGGCATTCCGTATCCTTGTACAGCCAATGTTTGGCCATGTTGTGTACCGGGAGCAATACCAATTTCTAATGTTTTATTATCTAGTGTTTCAAAATTTATAATTTTACCTATCATTGCATCTAAACAACTGACAGATAACGTTCTAATAAGATCGTCGCCTTGCCGTTGATATATAGCGTGTGGTAATACATGAATTCCTAAATGTATGTCACCCCTCGGCATATTGCTGATGCTATCATCTCCCATACCTGCCAGACGCAATGTCGTACCGTCAGTAACACCTGGGGGAATTTTTACCTGTAGAACTTGTTCTCTACCTGATGGTAATTGAATTGTTGCCAACATATCTTTACCATGAAATGCTTCTTCTAATAGTATTTGTGTTTGTAAATTCAAAGTTCTATTTTTAATAGGTTGTGGACGTCTTCCAAATATATCACCAAATGGATGTCCGCCAAACATATGTCCAAACATTTCTTCAAATCCCTGAGGAGCACCACCTTGATGATGATGAAAGCCGTGTGGCATTGGATTATCATATTGTTGACGCTTTCCTTCGTCACTCAATGTTCGATATGCTTCTTCAATTTGTTGGAATTTGGCAGTATCACCGCCTTTATCCGGATGATGTTGTCCTGCTAGTTTTCGATATGCCCGTTTAATTTCTTCCGGGTTGGCGTTTCGATTGACGCCTAATGTTGAGTAATGATCCATAGTTATGTCCCTAATAGAAAAAAGGTATAGTAGATTATACTATACCTTTTAGGTGATGTCAAGAGTTTTTTATTTCTTAACTGGAACCGCAGTACCTTCTAACTTTTTATGTACTTTGATTTTTTTACACACTTGGACTGGTTTCCCAGCCTTCATTACAGGCTTGCCGGCCTTGTCTAATTTATCTTTACATACTTCTTTTGTTTCGGCTTCTGCATAGGCTATGCTTGTAGTGGCCATAAGGCATACTGAATAGATTCCGACAATATATAATGCTGCAAATAGTTTTTTCATTTTAATGTTCCTTTATAACATTGGTTGTTGTGGTTGTACCGGTGCTGGTTTTCCACCAAATCCTGTAACGACTGTTGGGGATCCACTCGCTCCCGCTCCAAACCCTGAACCGCCACCAAAGCCTGTTGATGCTGGTGCTGGTGAACCAAAACCGCCGGAGTTGCCGAAGCCTCCTGCTGCCGGAGCGCCAAATGCTGTTGAGCCGCCTGCTGGTGAATTGAATCCGCCATTGTTTGATCCTCCTACAGTAACTGTATTTTGTGCGCCTGGTGGAACATAAGTTGTTCCTAATCCTGCACCGCCTAATCCGCCATTATTAGCGCCATTTAATTTTTCTTGTGTACGACCGTGTGCAGCAATACCAAGTACAGCGCCCATAGCAATGTGGAACAATCCTGCTCCTTGCAGTGTTAATGGTTGCCATTGTGAATTAACTGCGCCATGGCTAAGACTTTGTAATAGACTCCATAATACTGGAAATACTACCATGTCCATTGTACAGATTAGCATATACATCCAACCCATCATTGGACGCCATTTGCTGTTCATCCAATCTTCTTTTTTCTTCTCGCTTGCGCTGATCTTTTCTTCTTGTTCGTCTGCCATGGGTTGCTCCGTTAAGTGTACTGATATTTATCCATTTTACCTGCCAAATAATAGTTGCCAAGCCAGTAATATAATTGGTACAATGGCAGATGCGCCTGCAATAAACAATAATATATTCATTACAAAACTACCCATTGCTTCTCTATCCTTTTGTCTGCGTTCTTCTTCTTTTCTTTCCAACTCATCACGTTCTTTTTTCAATCGTGTGCGGGCTTCGAGCATTTCAAAGTACACATCAGCATTACCAGTCATAATTAGCATATCTTTTAAATAGCGTTCGTCTTCACGTAACTTTTTTGATGCCCAGGCAATTTCCAGTGCTTCTGCGGCAATTTTACTGTCGCTTTTTTTAATACTTTCTATTTTCTTTTGTGTGCTAGCCACGTGAACTTGATCAGCCATATGGAAGAATTTACTGAAATCCCCCATTAGACTGTTTATATCTTTGCCCAAAGCAATGGCACCCTTGATACCTGCTACAGTGGCTTGTGCTCCAGCGTAGATAGTTAACGGATCCATTATTAGCCCCGACTATTTGGCCAATAGGGTACTAAAGACCATTTACATATTTTAAAACAACTACCGTTTTTACCTTCAACAAACTCGTTTATGCCGTAGGTAACTGGCTTGCCATCAACCGGGCAACGTTGTTCGCAGACTTTATCTAATTTCTGCCAGTGTTGATAATTTTGAGGATCTGTGGAGGATGTGAGAATTAATCCCGCCAATGTGGATGCCATGATTCCAGGTTTAAATATCCACATTAGTCTGCTCCATAATAGTGTACTATTATTTAAAGGAGCAGACTATGAAGTTAAGTAGGTGTTTAAGTTAAAAGAAAAGCCAGTAGCCCTGTGCCATTAGTATTAAACCTAATGCACCAACGCCGAGACTTGCTTTATACATTTTATTGTTAACTGCTAAAATACTTGCTGATAGCAGTACAATAGCAAGTTGGAATAACATACCCGAGAATGTTAACCAAGGACCGTGTAATCTTGCTTCTTCACGAGCGGCTTCTTGTGCCTTGGCTTTCTCAAGAAGTTCTTTCTTACCTTCGCCTTTTTCGGGATCGCTTTCGTAACGAGCAATCTTGGCTTCTAGTTTAGCAATACGCTCTTTATCTTTACCTTGTTTAGCATCTTCTAATTGCCCTTCAGCAATGGTTTGCTTAATACTTTTAGATTGATAAAAGCCATAAGTATTAGATGCTTTAAGTAAATTAGTTTGTGCTGTGCTACTAAAGTTATTAGCAAGGTAAGTGTTCCCCGCTAAAAATAATGCCATAAAGACAATAACCAATCCGGCTTTGTCTTTGATCTGTGCTTCACGTTCTGAACGTGATAACGGTTTAACTTCTACTTTTTCGTCTGCCATAATAAATCCTCTTTTAAAATTTTAATTATCTTACCCAGTACCAAATGATGCTTGGATTTTGTGCTCCTTCTTCATCACTCATCCACGGTGCTGGATCAAAGCCACCACCTGGATTGCTGATCAATGTGCCCCACCATCCACCACGGAATCCGTCAGTAGTCAACCAACCATAGTTGATACCAATGCCTATCCAAGGCATACGTGCTTCCATACTTTCACTCTGATAGTTCCAAGTACCCCAGTGTGCTAATTCTGTAATGTTCTTGCGCCAACCTTCTGTGCCTAAATCTGGATCACCTAAACTAACTTCTTCAAGAGTTTGTGTAAATGAGTATGCTTCGTTAGCAGTCCACGCACCACCGCGTGTTCCGTGTTCACGAGCAGTGATCATAAAATCAAATCCTGACTCTGCACGTTTAATCTTGTTGGCCCATGATAAAATACTGTAGTTCTGCTCAGTAGTTCTAGTGTCGTATTGGGCTAGTTGACTAGGACAGGCTGTAGCATTGCGACTAAACACCTGTTCTTCTGTCCAATCACAGTAAGTATTCTGTACAACTAATGTCCATCCACCACCTAGTGTAGTCATATCACAGTAGACAGCAAACGGATTACCATCGTTAATTGCATCGTTCTGTATCCAGTATACGCCATCTTCACTGTCTGGATAGTCTTGTTTAATTTGCCAAGCACTAGTGCTGTATTCTTCTCTAGTCTTGCCAGTGTGTACACCCATTGCTAAATTACGTGCTTTAAGTTCTGCTTTCTCTCTTGCTAGGATAGCCGCTTCAGTTGTGCGTAGTTGAGCAGTCAATTCTGAACGCTCTGCAATAGTCAGCGTGTCGTAATAGTTTAATATAGTTTCTTGATTCACAATTTCTTCCTCATTTTCGGCAACTCTCTCTTGATTCACAATTTCTTCCGTTATTGTTGCACTGTGCTCGTCAAGCGGTGTTGATATTAACCGTCCGTTTGGAGTTCTTACCCAAGTGAAATTGCTTGTATATTCCTTACCATTCCATACAGATACAACCATGTCACTCTTTCCTCTGATCAGATTTTTATTATGCGCCTAAAACGTGTAATGCATGTTGGTAGTGTTTAATGCGATCTTCTAATCCAATATAACCACCATTGATTTTTCTGGTCATTGTTTTAATATCACCTGCGTCTGCTTCGTTGTTTAGATTATTACTTTCCCAAAACCAACAAGCACTTTGTACAGCGCCTTCAAATGTGGCCAGGTATTCTGGAATATCTTCTACAGGTGTTTCGATACTTTCGGCAAAACGTGTATAGTTGTCCTTACCTGTCAATTGAATTAGTCCACGGCCACAATACTTGTAGCCATCCCCGCTGTGTTCGTCGCCGTTGCCCATGCGACTTGCATAAACACGATTAGCAATCATTTCTTGCTTGCCTGCATATGCCGCGGCAATATCGTCACTGGGGAAATACTTAGGAAATACCTTGCGTAATGTTACAGCACGATAATTCAAGTTTTCTTTTAAGAATACAAACCCGCCACTTTCGTGAGCACATTGAGCCAGGAACGCCGCTACTCTGTTAGGAGTATTAATATCATAATCAGGCAACGCTTGTTCTAATGCGTGATACCAGTGATCAAGGTAATGATTACCTGGAAGTAATTGTGCTAATTGTTCTTGTGATAAAATAAAGTCTGACATTATTCCCCCTTGCGAAATACAGCAATAACTTTCGCTTGAATATTTTTAGCAAATTCAGGTTGTGGAAAGTTCCATCCTATAAATGCTCCTAATGCTAACCAAAATAATGTTTCTAACATACGATCTCCCTTATTTTATATTTTCAAATATTTCTTTTTGTTTATTATACCAAGTCATCCATGCTTCATTCTTAATCACACATTCGTGATATAATGTATAGTTGACAGTAACTGTTTTTGTAAAATCAATAATACTTATGTGTTCACCCTCGATGGTTTTTAGTGGTGGACATTTTTCCATTAATATATCTGGTGCAACAGGAAATTTGGCTACTACAGGCACAGTTGTAGAACATGCTGTAAGAAATAACGCCAAACAAATTATTATTAATTTTTTCATTTATGCCTTTTTCTCTATCGCAATAAATTCTGTACTTACCCAACCTTGCTTATTGCCTTTAACTAACGCATATCCATCTTCTATTTTTAAAATTTCTAATCGAGTCCCGGGCGCTAATTTTTCTATTTTTGTATCTTTACTATTTTTAGTTGGTCTGATGTTGGCCCATGTTGTTACCTTAGCCATTGTTTTTTCTA
Source organism: Chlorellidium tetrabotrys (assembly GCA_032273165.1). Lineage (NCBI taxonomy): Eukaryota > Xanthophyceae > Mischococcales > Botryochloridaceae > Chlorellidium > Chlorellidium tetrabotrys. The sequence continues at coordinate 12,506 of JAUKPS010126454.1, forward strand.
CAGATTCTGCCTGTGGTGTTGTTTTTACTTCAGGTGCAGCAGGTGTAACTTCGGGTTCTTTAGGAATTTCAATGGGTTGATTTAGTGCAGCAGCATTATGTGTTTTAATAATAATGCTAGGTATCGGGCAATTTTCTATAAACTTAACTACTTCTTTGTCTTTAACAACTTCGCGGTCTATATAGTTAGTAATAGTTTTGCCACGCTCGTGAACTACTTTAGTTTTCTCAACAACCTCAGTGACGATTTCTACATTTACTTCTTGACTTTTTGCCTCTGCTATGGCTACCTTTTCTTCCATTTCTTTAACTTTGGCTTGCCATTTTGCTTCATTAGCAATACTGCCTTCCATCCATATACCTAATAATAATGCTACAATGCCACCGTATTGTAATGGAATTCTATACGTACCGACAAAAGGAATACGTTTTAAAACTAGTGCAGCAAATACTGCAATTAGACCACATATGGTTAAAAAATGCCAAAATACGTCAGGTAAAAACGACAGCAGCCACATGATTTGCCACATATTTTACCACCTGTCTTTTTCTATAACTACGGCTCTATTGCCGTTCCTGATTAAAAATTGTTTACCAATTTTATTGATTTCGTAATTGCCCATATACTTGGTTAAGAAGAACATTTGACTTTGGCTACTTTCATCTAAGGAAAGTGGTCCAGGTACTGTTTTCTTAACATCTTCATAGTCACCAATGGCAATGAATTTAGCGGAAATATCGCCAGCATATGGTTTACTGAAAATTAGATTATTATCAGATTCTAATGCAACATCGACAATACCTTGATCAAAGAATTCTCTAACATCGGTATTTTTAATTTCCATCACTTTACGCTCATAATCTTCTTTGGTCATTGGGATCGCCTCTGTTATATTTTCTTCATTAAATTCAAGACTGCTTGGTGCTTTTTGGTAGCGGAATTTCCATTCACTACATTTGCACAATTGTCCAACGCCGCCGAGTAATTCTTTTAGTTGTGATTTTAATTCAGGTGTTCTTTGTATTTCAACAAATACTTGATATTGTCCGTCATGTTCTTCACCTGCACTCATATCAGCATCAAGGATAAAATCGTAACCTTTTTCAATAAACTCCATCATATCAATAGCAGGATTTTTTTCACGTACATGAAATCCTAATACTATTACATCTTTATCTTCACCCATTTTGCTTTTATATTGATCAACGGTGAATAAGTCTGACACATAGTTCTCAAGGTCGCCGGAACGTAGCCCTTCATTAAGTTGTGGCATCTGCTGGAGCCTCCATTGGTTCTTCTTGTGCAACATTTTCAAGTTGTGCATCTTGTTCGCTATACTTCATTAGTTCTGCCATTCTGTTATTTTCTTTATTTTCTTTGCCAACATAAACGTCTTGCATTAATTTCTTAGGCATTGTGATTTTCACAGTCCAAATAGGATGTGCATCAATTTTACCTTTCTTTGTGCCCGGACGAAAATCGCTAGGATCTTTAATTTTACGTGGAAGCATGATTGTTTCTTTGGCATAAACAACTTGACATCCGTAATCTGCTAGACGTTTCCCGCCATTGGGATCAGGCATATTATCTCTATCCCACATGAATTTGCATTCTACATCGTAACGATTTACCTTAGGGCCAGCGATTAATTCACCATCTTCCCAGTTTTTAAATACATATACATCTAGTTCATCAATCACACGTTCAAAGTCTTTGAGTACTTTAAACGCACTGTTATTTTCACTAAGTGTTTGTAGGTTCTTTATAACGTCTATTATGTCGTGCATAGGTGTTCTCTTTATCAAATATTTATCCATAACTAACTGATAGTTTAAGTTAAATCTCTAGGGATTCAAAATTGGTGCTTTTGAGCGGGTATTTTGAAATAACTTTTAAATATTGTTGCAGGTCAATCTTCACCAAGGAGGTAAAATTGCCTAGAGCCAATAGAAGAAGGGATAAGGATATGAGTGAACAACGAGATCCACGATTCCGTAAAGAACCACAAAGTAACTTGATTCAAATTAAGACCTACTTAAAACGCAGTCAGCAAGTCAATATAGTTCCAAGAAACCTAAGCCAAGAGAACTATCTCGAATTGCTAAAAAACCCCAAGAAATACATTGTTTTAGCCATCGGTCCAGCCGGCACGGGTAAAACAATGTTAGCCGTACAGATGGCAATTAAATTGTACAAGGAAGGGTCTATTAGTAAAATAATTGTAACCCGGCCTGCTGTATCGGTAGATGAAGAACATGGGTTTTTACCCGGGGATTTAAATGCCAAAATGGCACCCTGGACAAGACCTATATTTGACGTCTTTGAAGAATACTATCACCCTAAGGAGATAGCCAGTATGTTAGAAGATGGATCTATTGAGATTAGTCCACTAGCATATATGAGGGGGAGAACATTTAAGAATGCTTTTGTCATTGCTGACGAAATGCAAAATGCTACTCCGAGTCAGATGAAGATGTTATTAACTAGAATTGGCAATAATTCTAGAATGGTAGTTACTGGAGATTTAAACCAAGCCGACCGTCCTAGTGAAAACGGTCTCCTAGAGTTTTGCAGTTTGTTCGGAGGAGGAGGTGATTCGCGAATGATTGCAATGGCGAGATTTGAAACTCAAGATATTGAACGACATCCAGTCGTTAAGGAAGTGTTAAAAATCTATAAGGAACAAACTGACGATTAATTAACTTAAACAACTAAAACGACAAACCGCACAGTAACTGACCTGCAATCGACTGTGCGGTTTTTCATTATTGCAATCTTGCTAATTTTACCAAGACTGCTGCCAAATTTATTTCAGGATCAGCAATGATGGTATGGTCACACAACCCTTGTTTAATGATCAACAATGCTGCATCTTTCTGTTCTTCAGTCTGACCAAATAAATCCAAGTTGTCATACATCCATCTAAAGATGTCACCCATTTCTTCTGGGCGAGCACGACCACACAGCAATGTACGGGCTTCTTTGATCTTGCCTTTTTTGAACAAGTCGACCATTTCGATCTTGTAATCACTAACACCTTCTTCACCTGCACTGGGAGTTAACAATTTACCACCGTTGACGTTTTGTTGTACCATATTGATACACTTACGCAAATCTGGATAAGTTAATTTAACATAGGTATCTAAAACATCAAGATCAAAGTCTACATTTTCTTCTACAAGAATAGTTGCCACACGAGCAGTGAATTCTGTTTGATCAGTTTTGTCAACGTGAAACCCTTGGCAACGACTATGCAATGCTGGAATAATACGATTGGGGTAATTACAAGTGAGAATGAATCTACTGTGATTACTATATGTTTCCATAACACCACGTAGAATAGCCTGTGCACCTGGAGTTAGATAATCTGCCTCATCTAATAATACTACCTTAAAAGGACCAAACGGAATCATTTGTACAAAGTTGATGATCTTATCACGTACAGTTTCTACATTGTTATCACGACTTGCGTTGATCTCAAGTACATCGTATTCTTCAATGTTGAGTTCATTGCATAATACTTTGGCCAAAGTAGTCTTGCCAATACCGGCAGCACCACTTAGCAATAAGTGTGGGATACTACCTTCTTTGATCCATGATTGTACTTGACGACGTTGTGCGTCATCTTTAAACACATAATCGCTGACCTTTTTTGGCCGCCATTTTTCTACCCAAAGTTCAATCATACTAGTTCCTCAACAATTCCGAGCAGTTCTGCTATGATTAGACAATATCCTGCCATTAACAAGTTTCCTCCAATTAAACAAGCACCTGCTACGATACGGATGGCACTCTTTACAAGGCTGACATAAAAATGTCCGCGACTTGTATCTTTGGGTTGTACTTCAAAATTATCCACGCAATGACTCCATGGTGATGATCTTTGCTAAACTACGACCAAGGTCTTCGTCATTGCCTACAATGTGTAGTTGATTTTGACTACGATCCTTCTGACGATCATAAACACGAGTTTCAACAATAGTTCCACCGTTGGCACGATAGATGCTTAGTCTCAATGGCTCTGAATTAAGTGTTTCACTATCCGTAGATATTGCAATTCCCCTCTGTGATACTTTACTAATTGCTGAGTCGTCGCTCAATGCCCAAATACGTAGTCGTCTTTTTAACCAGTTCATGCTGTTAGCCCTTTTGCCAATGTGGTCATTTCCTCATCAGTCATAAAGAACTGATATGTAGATGTAAAATCAATTTCACCGTTTTTATTTTTACACTCTTGAACAAATTCAACAGCGTTTAATGTATTAGGTGTAAGACACTTCCATGATTTAACCCGGAGTCTAAATCCTGCATCTTCTTTAACTATAAATTCTTTCATTGCTTATTCCTTTCTGCTTCTGCCACACGTTTGCGTAGGCTGCTACTACTAAAAGAATGATCTCGTCCGTTATAGACAATTTCAATTCCACGATTTTTACAAATATCTCTACCTGTAAATTCTTTATCTGCGTACTCTATACCTAATATTCTAACATCAACAGGTAGTATAAGCAAGAGGTCTTCGAGGTCTTTTTCGGTCTGATATACTACTACTTCATCCACATTGCGATTTGTGCTAAGTTGGATCTGTCTTTCAACAATACTTTGAATTGGAGGATTCTTGGTATCTGGTCTGTCAATGGTAGGATCAGTTTGTAATGCTGCGATCAAATAATCACAGTGATTCTTTGCTTCTGCTAACATGGCAATATGGCCAGCATGCAACATGTCAAACGTACTGAAGGTAATACCTATTCGCTTACCATCAGCCTTAAGTTGTTTGATATGATTAAAAATCATCCCGATACTGCTTCCGAAATAGTATCATCCGCACCGGGCTCATCGTCAGATACTAGTAAAATATCTTTGTGATCAATACGACGGATTGTTTTCTTGCCCGACTCGTCTTCAATCTCTACGCCGCGAGTCCAACGACCGTGCGCAACACAAATCCATTGTCCTACCTGGATTTCCTTTTGTTCAGGTCCCACTGCGTACACTTGTCCCCAACGTGGACGAATGCCGTCGGATTTGCCGTTGTCGTTCAGCAACACAATACCTGAACTTAGAGTACGACCTTCAAAGTTCATTTCGTTGACTAACACATGATCTCTTAACGGCTGTACCTGTTCTCTAGATAGTTGATGTGGTTCGAATGCTTTTTTCATATTAAATCTTCTTTACTCCTTGCTCTCTTGCAATTTCTCTAGGTGTTTTTAAACGTTCTTGATTTACAGTTTTTGCTTTGGCAATAGCTGCGGCAAGACCTCCGCTGAATTCTTCAGCAGGTGCAGGTGTATTGTCAATCACTTGCTCGTTGATCACAACATCATTGTCTTCGGGCAAGTCTGTAAATGTGTCTTCCACCAGATCTGCTGATCGTTGTTGTTTAACTGCGGTATTGCTAGTAGCAGCAGGAATGTTAGATACGTTAGTAGTCTTGCGAGACTGACGCTGAATCTGTTGTGATTTTTTATCAATCACCTTGTTAGTACTGTTAACAGTATCGCCTCGGGCATTTACGCCCATATTTCCCACTGCTCTAATACTTTCGTTCTGGAGCATAAGTGCTCCAATGTCAACTGGTTTCCCCATTGAGCTGCGGTATATTTTCTTAGTCATTGTATAATCTCCTTGATCAGATATTTAACGCAAGAACTCGGTGGGGTCTAAATCATAGTGCAGGCTATCAATTTTGTGTACACCAAGTTTGTACAACACATAGCTAGCAACACTAGATCCTCGACCAACACCCCAGATCAATTTATTCTCTCGCATGATGTCTACTAGGTAGACCAGATAGCGCAACAAGTTAAAAAGATCTCGTTCTTGAAATAGCATTAGTTCTTGCCCGCATCGTTG